>JAWWMW010000879.1:150589-162609 GCA_035048345.1 Echeveria elegans
TCATTCGGAATGATGGGTTGTCACAAAATTAAAAATAATATAATAGAACTATATTCAAAAAAATTAAAAAATATGTAACATTCAAAAATTTCAATTACAGAAATAAAATTTTAGAGAGAAACGTTGGAAATCTTTATTAAAATTGAATTAAAACATGGAGAAAATTCTCGTCGTGACGACGAATCACACACTAGTTCCTTATAAATGGATTGGTTATTTCAGTGTAGTCTGCAAGCAGAATTTGCACACGTAGACCATATCTTTTGACTTCCAGAATAACCTCTTTCTATGTTGGCAACAGGTCTCTAAGCTGGCATTTGAAGCAAAGCGCGAGAGAAATGCTTTGACAAAGGAGGTTACAAAAATAAGCAATTAAAGAATGTCAGTCTGATAAATCATCCAAATTTCTACAATCCGATTTTACCACTACAAGACTCTCGCCTACTTACCACGCTATTCACTGTCAAAGAGTATCAGTACCATATTGCTCCGGACGGGTGCATTGTGGTAGTTGTGTTGTGGTACGGGTGGGACATGAATGTTGGGTCGTATAGGTGTTTGTGGGGCGGGGTTTAAACGGTCATCTCGAAGACCAAGGATGAGTTGTTCTAGTCGAGCACATTGCTCTTCTAGGCGAGCAAGTCGTTCCGGCACGACATCACTGTTAGTGCCTTGTGAGTTGTTGTTTGTCGCTGCCATGATTCAGAAGGGTTGACTGCTCTGATACCAAATGACGTAGCGAAATGCATAAAAATGGAATAGTTAACACCCGAAGGTGGATCTGGTTCCTCACGGTTGTGAGGCTGTTGATCGGATATAACAAAGAGCAAACTGAATTGATAACAAAACTGTTGATATCTTCCCTTTGGCATACATGTAGCTTATTTATAACAGGAACTAGTCTAAAATTAGAATTCATGTGTTTAAATGTCTTGACTATTTTAAGTGATGGATTGCTTCAAGGTGCCCTTCCATTCCACACATTGAGCTTCCCATTGTTGGTGGTGCGCACTGATAGAAGCTCTAAATGCTCTAGATGTGTGTGGCTGCGTCTGTATCCAACACACAACAGCGCCTTTGCCCTTGCGTATGTTGAAGTCAAGGCATTTTTGCCTTATGAGGTCAAAGTGGTCTCTTCAAATAAAGTCAATTCACATATTGTGAGATACATACAAACACTAGTTACATACTCCCTCTGTCCTCTTTTGTTCTTCCTATTTCTATTTTTAGTGTCCCCTTTTATTCTTCATATTTCCATTTCGGACAATTCTCTTTCCTACTTTAGC
Source organism: Echeveria elegans (assembly GCA_035048345.1). Taxonomy (NCBI): domain Eukaryota; kingdom Viridiplantae; phylum Streptophyta; class Magnoliopsida; order Saxifragales; family Crassulaceae; genus Echeveria; species Echeveria elegans. Next base: position 151,876 of record JAWWMW010000879.1, read on the forward strand.
TCTCACATAACACTCTCTTTCATACTTTATTCTCCAATCACTTACTTTTATATTATTTTTTCTCTCACATTATTATTTCTTAAATTTCGTGATAATAACAAAATGTACATAACAAAGGAAGAATAAGGAAGTACATGTGATTGTGGAAATGACGCCACGGACGATTGGGTAACCAAAGCAAGATCTTTCGAGTCCATTCCGCGAAGCATTCGTGTTCGTGCTGTGCAGTAACTTGCAGCCTTGCCTTTTTAACAGAGAATAACACTTTTATCTGATGGATTCAAATGCGCAAAACGAAGTGATTTAGGTTTTTCACTCCGGTCCCACACTAATCTCCTGTTACCACTCCACCCTTCTCCTCTCACACAAACCTTGAGTACTTACTCTAACACAAGATTAGCGTCATACTTAATCATCACCACGTGCCTCTCACGTGCCCACAAACTAATCACATGACGAACTGTCTATCGCTGCTTTATTATTTCCAACAGAAATCAGATAATTTTAATAATATAAAATTTTAAAAAAAGAAAAAAGAAAATTTAGATTCAAAATCAGGCGACTTCGAAATCGTGAGTATGATGACGATGATAAGCGTGACTTGCTTGATGTTGCTTAATCGTAACAACTTCTTTTTGTCTTCTCAACTCCATAACTTTCCGATGCGAATTCGAATGCTGAGTCAGCACAAAAGTCGGACTAGCAGCCGGACGATATTCCGGTACGAGTCTACCTGACTTGTACCTCACGCCACAAGCGTTACATAGCGTCTTCGGTCCCATCGGTCCTGTCCTCCACTGCGGCGTCTTTTCTGATGCACAATGTGTGCATCTTCTAACTCCGCCTGATGATGACGTCGTCGAATCGTCGATTGGTGATGAGTTGTTATTGTTGTGGTTGATTTTGGTGGAGGCTTTCCAGGTGCGTTGACGGGATCGTTTGCTACCAGCGGCGCTTGGGATGGAGATGGAGGAGGTGTGAGATTGGGAGATTAGGATTCTTGTGAGGTCGGTAGTGTTGAAATCGGTGGAGTCGTCTACGAAGTTGGATAGCCATTCCAGTTCAGCCACGTCGTCATTCTAGGGTAAGGAAATTGGTATGAAAAAAATTTCAGAAATTAGAAATTCAAAATCTGTGAAAATTGATTAGTTTTCTTACAGGGACGCATAGCTGGTCGGTGAAGTCGTAGCTGAGATGTGGAGTTCCGTTAGTGACTGAAGAAAATGACGAGTTGTTGTTGTTACTGTTGTAGCGGAGGGGATTGCTGTTGGTATAGTGGTTTTTGATCTGGTGGTCTGAAGGGCTGTTAAACTGCTGGGCTGCTTGTTGATGATAGTAGTGTTGGTGGTGGTGGTGGTGATCGGAGTGATCAGTGGTGGAGGAGAACATATGATCCTCATTGGGGAAGTTGAGCAGGTCATCAACCCTGAAAAACTCATCCATTGTGTTGAATTGTCGGTATCTGAAGTGTAAAAGGTATGTTCTTCCGAGCTTATTGGAATTCAATTTTCTTGACGTAAAAATGGTGTAGTGTGTGTTCAATATATGATATGAACTGAGTTATGCTTTAAGCATCTGGGCATTGATTAACTAGAGGTGGGGGAGAGGGATAGGGATAGGGATAGGGATAGATGGACTGAGTGAAGTGTTGTTGCTTTCCATCTCGGGCTGCTAATTAATAGGAAGAGGAGGAAGGAGCAAGAACGGAGGTGGGGGTGATGGTGTTAGGGTAAAAAATATATAATAATGGTGGAGGGGCGCAGAGTGTGGTAGCAGAGTAACGTGCAGGAGTGTGATATATAGGGATTCATGTACATTTAGTAATGCTTAATTGCTCTGCTGCTGGTTCTGGTTTTCCTTTTCTTTATTGCTTGTATGCTACTCATAACAATTAGTGACACTAGAGGAATGGAAACAATATGGTGAAAGAAACAAAATGTCGGCATTGTCTCATTGTCAAACAAGTCTGGATTATTGATTGTAGCTTGGTTTAAGTACTAGGGTAAATAACATGGATGGGGATGGGGGGAGGAGGTAGGTAGGTCAGGCGTTTGATTAATGTTTAGTACTGCGTGAGTAATTAACAGCGCTCACAGCTGTGTCCAGTGAGGTGCTGGTGGCATTATTATAGAAAAAAAATTGCAGTAGAGAGGATGAATACATAAACCGATTTGTTAATAGCTATGTAGTTGCCTCTGAAAAGTTTAGTCTAAAGAAGAACATGTGAGATTAATAAGCAGCTTAAATGAAAGACGGATGAGTAATGAATGTGAAAGGGACTCCGGGGACAAGTGGTAATGGCTTGTCCGGACATGTTACATTACATACTTTATGATTTAGGTTAGGCATTTTAAGGATTCCTCGCCATCTGCACCATCGTAAAGTGTACCTTATGTACTCTATTATCACCTCATATTTCAGAATACATAGCATCTATATCTAAGGCACTGCTAAGTCATTTGCCTGTGTTGGTTTCGTCTGAGTTCATTTGTTTGTGAGTCAACTTTGTTGAGTATCTTTAAGAGCATTTTGATTGTTTTTCAAATTAGTAAACTTTGATAGTCATTAGTCAGAAAATTAACAATACCCTTTTTAAAATGGGTTGCATATGTATTGTCAACGTTCATAAATGCTACTGTGTCTTGAGGTCCATGCGCTCTTTATCGATATAACATTATAACTTCTTATTTATTGTTGGGTACAAGTTGAGTTGATGATGGTTGGGCCTGCCTTTTTGGCTGGCAACATTCCACGGATTTAGGACTCGGGAAAATCGTTGGGTATTATTGTGAGGCAGCTTAATTAGAAGTACGAAATAGAAACAACTAGATTAGCAGCATGGTTTTTGGGAATGGCAATAACATTATATCACACACTATTAGCAAAATCCTTTACATACTACAGTAGTACCATAAAAGTTGACGTCTTCCTGTTTACTGTTGTTTATTATTCTCCAAGTACTTATTAACCTTTAGTTGGACTAAAAAATACAGTAGTTTATAATTTTGTTTAAAAGAGAAGAGAAGATATGATCCATCACGTGCTGCCTCATGTGCTAGCTGCTTTGACACTACCGCACTGTTTCATCATTATATAAAGAAAAGTAGAGTTTGTAGTTTCAGGTCCACATGTGTTTATAAATAAATGTGTGCAGAAGAAATATGGAGTGTTGCATTCATTCATGTATGATATCAATGCGATGTGCTATGGATATATACATGTAACTTTCTTCTATTCTATGAGCTTAATTCTGAATACTGTTTTGTTCACATTGGGCGGATAAGGTGCATATGTATGATCTTTTGCTTTTCTTTGGTTTTGCGTTCAGTCACTTTGAATACATGAAAGAGACGTGTACTTGTATCACATGGATGAAAGGCAGTGAAGTGCTAGTATTAGATACCAAAAACAAAGTGTGTCTACTCTCTCCGTATATATGTATGCAAATGCAGTGGATGTGGCTGATGCTTATTCGTTTTCTGACATTGTCTCCCCTACATCGCATACAATGCAGTGCTACTGTTCATTATTCATAATTTGTTCCCATAGTAAAGAACGATCATGTTTCATGCCGGTTCCTAATGGTTGTTAATTTGTACTGAAACTGTCCTTTTTTCTTCTTCTTCTTGGCTGGGGATTAGTTAAGGAAGCCTCCTCGCCATGTGATCTCATGTGTACCATTTCACGTGTCACGTGCTGTGTTTTTTTTTGAAAATTCCTAATAAAAAAAATTCCTTTCGAGGGTAAAGCACAATGGCTTTGGTTTCACTGGATTGTATAATTATTCAACATCAATGGGGCTTATTTATCACCATCTTAGCTGTTTGTTATTATAGGAAACCTATGTATGTTTTAAAATTGAGTTCAGGGTTTAGCATTTTTGAATAATTAGTTGTGTACTTGTGTTTTAGAGTTATTATTTTACTCTCTCTAATCGAACAATTCAATGAAAGACATTATTAGCATGGAGCGAAACCTGTGTCCAACATCGCTTCTTGCAGTTTTCTGTACTATCATATCACCCATTAAGATGTCTTCCTCATAACAATTTCTGTTATGACTCGGCTATGATCATCTTATCGACACACGCCTGTGGTACAACTTATATGTTTTAGAACTCAACCCTTGGCGAATTAGACGTGGGTCGTTGCCTCAGATTTATCCGAAACCTGTAGCACTGGACGGGGATGGGGACAATTTTTTTTGGGATTAGCATAGACTATTTGGTACTCAAGTTTAATGTTACAAGGGAAATTATTTTGCCACATCCATTGTTAAGGGTGTCCGTTCTGACTACGGACATCCCCACTGGACTGACGTTCTCCCATAATATCAGGCGCTTGAGCGGTGATCGCCATTTTTTTGTCGAGACAGTGAGCTAAACCCTAGACCGGAGTTTTGAACGAAGTGTGTGAAGAGAGAGAGAGAATTACGATGGAAGGAGTGTTCGATGAAGCGATCAGGTTTTCATCTGGAACGGTGGCGTTTTGCTGAATACTGGAGACGAGATTAGATGAGTTTGTTGGGCTTCGCCCGTGGTGGACCGAAAATGGGGATAACGGGCCCATTAGCCCAATAAAACGTATAATGTGAAGCTAGCGAGTTTTTCAGTAAGTAATGTAACTAAATGAAAATGAAATCGAATTTCAGTATCCTTTCTTTAAAGAGTTTCTTTCGGACGGAGACTGTTGTTTTTAAATCCATTTACAAGGCGATATCACCATTCAATCACTTCGAGTTGCTTGATTATTTATGATCCAAATGCGGAACATAACAATGATGCCCCGTTAGGGACCGGCCAACTGGTTGTGGACGCCGATTTATTAACACCAACTTTTTACTCATGACATCCTTAATAGTGATCCACAATCACCATCAACTTCTTCGGTATCAAATGCAAGATGCTTCGGAAATCGGAATGGCCAACTCGGCATTGACTGATCGTTGACCAGCGTTGATTGACTGTTGATCGATGTTGACTGACCGTTAATCAGACTATATGGATCATTTAATCTATAATCTATTTAATTCATTTACACTAAATAAATTAAATAATCTAGACCATTTAAATCCAACTCGTTTAAAATTCATTCATAATCCACTTAATCCATCCATTTCACACCCCTACTCACTCCCCTTCAAATTCGCTGAACAGCGCAATTTTGAGTTGCGATCGACTGGCGGTGGAAGGAGACATAGAGAAGGGCAAAATCGTCATTTCTTTTTCTCGCGAGTGATTTACTCTACCTGATTTTCTTGGAGGAGAAGAAGAGTGTGACTTGTGAGTCACGTGCAAGTCACATGTTCGAAAAACCCCAGGGTACCGATTATCGAATCCATTCCAACTCGTCTCGCTTTTCGATTTTTGATTTCTGGGTTTAGCGGATTTCGTCACAAGGATCGCACCGAGGGCTCAAAGTTGAGATCCTTTTTGAGTATTGGTTGGGTTATTTTTTATTGAGTTTGGAGTTAGGGCTTTTGAGGGTTTGTTGATTTGTGAATCACAGATTGTTGTGTGAAGATGCAGCAACTGGGGAGGTCAGTATGGTCCAATCTGTTGAAATCCAGAAATGGGCTTTCATCAAATCAGGATTTTAGACTTGCCAAGACTGTATCTGACTTTGGTTTGACTAAAGCTTCTCCAGATTTCACTGCAAGGAGTGTGTCTAGTTTGGGGAAGAAGGTACCAGGGCTTAATTCAAATGCATAATCATGTTGTTTTTTTCATCGAAATGATTTTTGCTATTTCTGTGAGTTTATTTTTTGTGTTTTAGGTGGTACTTACAGTTTTTTTTTTTTTTTGCAGTCTTTGGCTGGGAGAAATGGTAAGTAGTTTGATTATTTATATCCATGTTGGCGTGTGCTGTGTTGTTTGGATTGTATCGGGGTTGGAAAACTGTTGTGTTTGTCAAAATGTGCAGGGAATGGTGTAGCGGGTGATTGGCATTGGACGAGAGCTTGTGCAAATTATGCTCGTTCGAGTTCGAGAGTAGCTAAGGTTCATGATATAAAAAGCATGACACCGTTCTTTTTGCGGACCTTAGCGTCCTCAGCGGCAGAGGGACAAGGAGATAAAGAATCTGAGGTTTGAGTTATGTTTTACCCTGAGGTGTCGATATGCTAGTGAATTAACTTAGAGGCGTTGAGTAAGAGAAGTATTTATTTAGGTTAAGGCTGATATATAATTTTGAATGTTGTGGTGCTCCGTGGTGTATTGGTTTATCTTGGTAATTGATGTTAATTACTCGGTGAGAATGAGTCTATCACACATATTGCATGTAATATTATGATGCTTAAAAGTGTGTTTACATCATATCAAAGAGGAAAAAGAACGTGTTTACATGAAGAATACACCTGTAATAAATGTGTAAGAATCACTATTTTTTTCTTACTAAAAGGTGGAGACTTCCAAGTCTGCATAAATTATGTGTGCCCTTTAAGGCTGAGTAAATCAGGGAGGATTCTGTAAAGAAATAGCAAATATATTGACATTGTTTTCTGTCAGCAGAGTCGAGGAGACTTCCGTTTTTGTTCTTATTTCTATCAGCAACTCAAAAGTATAAACTGATTATTCCGCAAACACCACTATGCAGACCAGGAAAGAGATCTATAAGACGGAAGATCCATTTGATGCTCCTACTTATAACATTCCAGAAAAACCGGTGACTTTTGTAGAAGGGGCGTCCTATAGTATCATTATTCTCGCAGCGCTTGGAGTAGCTGCAGCTGCTGCCTATGCTGTTTGCAAGGAGATCATATTTGAGCCAAAAGAGTAAGAAAATGAACTTTCATAAATTTCATGTTTCTCTGTCAGTCTCTCTAATAATCTATTACTCTATTCTCTTCGACAGGTACAAAGTCTTCAATTTAGCTTTGAAAAGGATTCAAGACGATCATCAGGTTTGACTAACATATACATTCGTGCTTATTTATCTTTGTATATTTTCCTCAAAACAGAGGCAGATACAGAGGCGTGTGCATTGTGTTTATTTCCATATGGTGACGATTTTGTTTTGCTGTGTGATATTCTAGTTTATTGCATTAGTGGAATCGGAAATGTTTGTAAAACTAATTTCTCTCGCATTTATATACTCTGAAGCTGTTTTATTTTATGTTCACTTGTTACTTATTTACTGTTCCTATACATAACAGGTGAGATCGAAAATCGGTTCCCCTATTACCGGTTATGGCCAGGAAAGCAAAAACCGTGCTGCTCGTCAACGCATTTCTAATAAGGTGTGGACTGACGATAACGGGGTTGAACATGTGGAGGTAATATTTCACCATAATTGCAAAAAAATTGTGATTCCGCTACATATAAAAAATGAAGGAGTTCATTAATGCAATACTATTATTGAATGCTCGTATATACGTATCTGAATATTTGTTTCTACCGAAAAGCGAAAAGTTTATCAATGAGAAATATCTGACGCACGGATATTTTTTGTAGATTAACTTCTATATCCGGGGGCCCCATGGAGCTGGCAAAGTTTATACCGAAATGTTCAAAGACAAGGAAGACAGGCAGTGGAAGTATACAGTTTTGGTTGTGGAGATAAGATCACCAACTCAATCAAATATAATTCTGGAGTCCTACTTACCAACATTGAAGACGACATGAGCTGTTTTTAAATTCTACTTCAACCAAGTTGCTATTGGCAGCTAGTTATGACAATGTGTCTTTCTCTTTGTTTCATAAAGGAATATTTCATGGATTCTAGTTTTTGGAAACTGATATTTTGGCTATTAGAAAACCTGGTGATTTTTTTGCAAGGAAGATGTTTCAGAAGGACATGAACATGATCATCTGTTATATACAATACAGGGTTTCACGATCTGTCAGCGTTTTGTTTTTGTAAGGAAGATGTTTCGGAAGGACAAATTATGATATATAACACTTAATTAAACTTGAACGGTTTATCTTAATAAAATTGATTTAAACTTAATTAATTGATTAATCATTTGGCATTCAAATTAATAAAATTATATTTGCTCAGTACTTATTGGTATTTGAAGTTTTTAATGGATTAATTTACAAGTAATTTTGAGGCCTTGCATGTTTAGTTGGTGGTTTTAGGAAATGTGCGTCCTTCGAAGATTGCAAAATTGGCGGCGTTACATTTGACGGTATTACAATCGGTCCTTCATAGTAGATGATCATAGAAAGCAAAGGAGGGTCTTGAGGTCTTGGTCGAACGAAGACGTTCAGATCCTGTTAGCGTAAGTGTGTGTGACAGTACAATTGTGAGTGTAATGATTTATCCCACATCAGGTGGAAAGTCTACTGCATATCAAGTCACTAATATACCATAATCTTTGTGAAAAACGTCTCGAATCGACTACTCCGATCAGATCGTTAAATAATATATTATCGGTTTCGTGGACTCTTGGTACCAACAACGAAGTCCCATATTTCTTAATAATTGGTTACAAAATGGAAGGGGTTTGACGACAAATGTTCCATCGTTTGTAAGATTTTGGAGCATAAAATGATTGGTTTTTCTTTCTTTCGCACATATAGCAAAAGGCATGTCGGTACAATTATACAAATTCATGCTGTCTTTGTCTATCTTTTTATTGTATGAGTTTGGCTGAGTATACCAATTTTTTTTTTTTGGGAATAGAAAGTATACCTATTTTTTTTTTTTTAATTTGTCCCTGCTTTTGTTAAGAAATTAAAAAAAGAATAAATACTGATTTTTACATTAAAGTTTACTCCTGTACTCATCAAAAAGTATTTGGACATGGAGGATTTTTATCCAAAGTGGGCGGCTTTTTCTAAAAGGAAATGCATCTGCCGGTATGGCATTTGTCTTCTTTGGTGTAAAACATTTATTTTATTTTTTATGAGACGGTAAAGGTCAGGTTTTTATAAATTAGAGATTAAACTATGAATTATTGTTCTTAGAGTTAGAAGATTGAAATACCCTTTTGTGAATGTTACTCTGATTTTAAAATAATTAAAATATAATTTTCAAATCCCAAAATAACACTTCAATAACCTTTCATTTGGATCATAAAAAATGGACTTGGATCAAGGGTTGAGTGCACTTTTTTAAAGTAAAAGAAAAAAAAAATATTATCTATAAATCTAGTTGGGTCCGTCGCATATTTACTCATACCTCCTAAGTACTGTATAATTTAATAAACCTAGCCTTTATTTTTGAAGCTGCAAAATGATATGTGCAAGACTGAATTTCACTTCTATAAAATTGAAAAAACCAAAACGAGATGAAACTTTTATCAAAAATAATTTTTCATGAAAATTGAGCCTAAACTTTTATTTCAATTATAAATATCTTTTTTTTATAGTATAATTATCTTTTTAAGTATAACGGTGAATAAATCCCACATCGGGTGCGATGTACTTTCTTTATCAAAAATAATAATATAATATTACTCTAACATCTAACTAATGAATACAGATGAAGATGTGAGAACACATCAATGATTGTAGCAAAGTGGGTTGTCGGGTCACCTGCAGACACACACGTGTGACCTTTTCATCTTATTGTATTTTTACACAAATCTCTCCCCCGTGACAAACTCCCCCCACTTCCATTTTCTCCACCATTTTATATTCCAAAGTCCACATCAGTTTTTTTTTTTTCAATCGATAAGAAGATGATTTGTAGTTTACGGTGTTTTTTTGAATTGATATGGAATTGAGCTGAAATATAATTTAACATAATTTTAAATTAAGTTGAATTGAATTGATAAACTAAATCTCTTTATATTTTCTAATTCTCATTAACTTTATCGTCAAAAATTTACTTATAATAATCTACTTTAATAACTCAAGTCAACTCAAGAATACATTCAACTCTTTTCAAAAAATCACATTCATCACAATACAGATTCTAATTGATTTGATATTTTTATTAAATCTCTTTCATTCTATTTTTTTTTGGCTTCTTTAAGTCTGATTATCTCTTCTTATATCTTAAAATTAAGGCAAAATATCGAACTCTAAGGCCATCTGCACCGGTTGGAGAAGCCAACACGTTCTGGAGTTTGGACTGGTGACATGGCATGCTGTGCACCACGCATGAAGGGAGAAGCTGGAACAGCGGCTGCGTAACGTGCTGATTTCGGACGTGCTAGAGCAGCTCCTCTCAGCACGTGCTCGTCCGATGCATATATCCTAAGTAAGTAGAATTTGATTCAGTACTTCGTCTTCATATTGTACATGTATTTCTTGTTTAGAGTGGGGGGATTGGAGGCGTCAACGGACAAGCCTTGGCCTTGCGCTGCTAGTGAAAACTTTACGTACGTACTACGTAAATGAGACTCTGATAGATCATAAGTAGTAGCCTCTGTTTTGCTACTGTCGTGTCATTGTTAAACATACACTCATATCCGCCACCCAACACCAGCATTTTCTAGAAACCGGAGCATACTGTCTGAACAATACGCTCCGGTTTTCTAAAAATCGGAGCGTAATGTCTGAACAATAGGTTCCGGTTTTTTGAAAACCGGAGCCTAATGTTATCCAATGTTTATTAATCAAAATCGTAATAAAATGATACTTCATATTTATTTGTAATACTTTATTAATCAAAATCGACATTACGACATTAAAATTCAATATGAACAATATGTTTTTACAGAACCGGTTCAAACATTTGATTCCGGATCATGATCACACCATAACTTCGGACTCGTTTTCGGCACCCTTCGGCTCAGAATTTGATTTTGACATAAACTAGAGAATTGTAACTCGTTGAATAAGCT
>JAWWMW010000879.1:164392-178359 GCA_035048345.1 Echeveria elegans
GTATCACAAACAGTTCACTAACTCATGGTCTGAGGTGGGTGAGTATTGATCTTCAGCCATTATAATTTATGGATCTTCAGTCAGTATTGATCTGAGGTCGGGAAATAAGTAGTCAACTGGGCACGGGTAATAACAGAAAGACCCATGACTAGACATATCCCATCAGAAAAATACATAACATAGTAACAAATAGGCCATTTCTGGATAACTCCATGGTAAAGTGAAAAACTAAACATGCGAAACATAAACTCTCTTTCAAATGTGAATGAATCACTGCTTCACAAATAATGCTTTAAATATTCACATCAGTTTTTACTACAATATAATGTCACATGCACTCTATGCAAATCGTAATCTAGAAGTCTAATGCCAGCAGCATGAAGCAATAATGCAATATGATAAGTGCTTTTACAAGAAAAATAGATAACACGTTTGAAGGAAAAAAAAAACAATTCCTACACCTAAGAAATAAACCTATCAAACATCACAACCTAATGAGCAAATGCTACCTAGTATTTGGGGGAAGCAAAATAGGTTTCAGAAATTTACATTACATTCACAGTAGAGACGAATGTATATTTGAGACTTCAAACTTTGATGCTCTGTTCCCTTGAATGCTTACTTTTGTTTCACTGTAGTTTGTTTCATGTTTCACATTGTTATGTTGCAGTTGTGCCAGACATCACATCAAGAGGCTCCATTGATACAAATATGGATTCACTATGATATGGCTGTTCGCAAGGCAATGTAGCACAGTCTTGCAATTGAAGGGGAATCTTATTTACAGACAAAGACAATGATTGCAAGTGGTTTACAAGAAAAAAAAAATTAGTGCACAAGGATAAGCAAGTAAACAAGAACTTGGTGAATCTTCATATTCTTGCTTCGATGTTCAACAAACCTATGCAATCAAGGTTACATGTTTAAGGAAACAGATGCCGGCATGCTGCGGAATGTTCTAACAGACACTAATACTGAATTGAAGACAATGCACAATAGAAAGAAACACTGCAGGAGTATTATTCGACTAGAACACGACTGACACTAACTTATAAAGGAAAAGAATGGAAACATTCGGACAGCAGATGCCAGGGTCAGCTGTTTTTCTTTTCACCGCCACTGGTTGATGGGGCAATCTTCTTGGACGTTGCTTGAGAGTATAAGAATGTCCCAAATATGGCAATGGCTGATCCCAACGCATTAAGAGGTCTAACTGGATTCCTGAAAACCAAAATAGTCGACACAATGACCACCACCCTCTTCATGGTGTTCCCAACTGAAAATGTCAACGGACTAATCTCATCCAAAGCCTGATAAGACGACTGGTTGTACAAATGATAAAACACTCCTGACAACATCACCCACAGATAAAAAGTGTTTGGATTCCCCACTGCCTGAAGCGCTTGATGGTATCCTTCGACCCATTGAGATCCTTCCACGAAAATTGCAACCGGAAACAAATAAAAGAATGACAGTATACTAATCCAGCCGTACAAATTCAGCCCGTTCACTTCCTTAAAACTCTGCAAGCTTTTCTTTGAATAAATATTCCTCAAAACAAACCCAACATTACTAATCAGCGCACCCCAAAGTCCTTGGAAATTAAACGAAACTTCAGTAACAGCAGCAAGAGATACACCAAGCACAATAGGCACAATCGATAGCCATATCTTCAACGGATAGGTATCACCAAGAAAGGATGAGAACACAACCGAAAACACAGGCTCAGACGATTTAATCACATGAGTAAAAGAAACCGCCACCTTTGAAAACGAAACACAAGCAGATATATGTCCAACAGTATGAAACAAAGCCGGTCCAAGCAACGCAATAATAAACTCCTTGGAGATTTTAGGACATGGTTGTAGCTTCAAAGACCATAACACCAACATACAAATAGACCCGACAAGTAGCTGAAATGACGCAAGCAGCCACGGAAACGGAAACAAGTTCAAAACTTTCTTATTGTAAATGTTAAACACAATGTTTTGAAAATACCATAGCCCAAAGACAACAGCTAACTGTAAAGTTTTGCTTTTGGACTTCCCCTCTTCAACCTCTCCTCCTTCAGAAGTCGCTGCTTTAACCCTAGAACTCCCTTGCTTCCAACTACCTAAAGGAGAAAATTTTAGCAAAGAATCGGAGATCTGAGAAGTGAGTTTTGTAGAGGAGGCAAAAGGGTGTCTGAATCCAGTAAAGAATCGATCTTTAACACAGCCCTCATCGGAGATCTGAGAAAAAACCGTAGCGTTTTGAAAACTGAATCCAATTTGATTGAAATTGGAAGATCTGCTGATGACATTTCGACGAGTGTTTGCAAACAATGAGTGTTTGCGAACAATGTTGTGAAGAGTGAGATTGGATGTGGGTGGGACGAGGTTTAATGTCAGCATGATTGATTATGCCTGAATTAGGGTTTCTGAGAGAAGACTGTGAAGGGGTCGGATGTGGGTGGAGTTTGGGAAAAAGAGAGTGATGGAAGGGAGGGGAGGAGGGGTTGGTGAAACCGTGAAAGGGGTGACAAACGCAATACAAGTTGTTGGAAAATTGTCGATTTTTTTTACTACGCCAACAATTTGGAAATGTACGATGAAGATCGATGTTTTTAGATATTTTTGTATTTGGATTTTTTATGTGATTATTAAATGAATTTGTTCAAAGATTTTATGGAATTTTTTTTGTTAGAGTAGAGAATGTTATTTTGGTCAAATATTCTCAAAATCAGACTATGTGTTTGATTTATAGAAAATAAAATGGAAATAACACATACTGTTTGATTTGTTTGGAAAAGGGCTAAATAAACTCGAAAAGAATTTTTAAGATACTATCGTTTGCATTTGTTATCGTTATTGATCTTTTCGCCCAATTATGATAGTTTTGGAGGAGGTGGACAACAACTTAGGCTCTATTCGTTCGAGCTGAAATGAAATCAAATTGAATTGAAACTCAACTCACAAGAACAAAATTGTTGAACTGAATTCAATTATACCTAACTAAACTGAAATTCAATTCAAAAAAACAGAACATTAGTTAAATACAAAAACTATACACACCCAATTCCCATCAATTTATACAAACATACTATAATAAGATAAGGCACCCAATCTAAAATTTAGCCTCCTTTTGGTTCTTAGAAAATTGAATGATTGAGATAGCTAACAAAAATAATTTTGATGTTAAATATTGAAGAAAAATGGTACTACTTTTTTTTCCGATAGGTGGTTACATACGGACATAATAAATAACCTCCATGCCTGGATGCGGGAGAAACAAAGCTAAATAGGGTGAAGGCAGGATTTGAACTCTGAACCTCTGAGGAATTTGTCTAGCTCCTCAACCAATGAGCCACCACCCCATTGGTGAAAAATGGTACTACTTAATATAATTATTATTGAAATAAGTAGGAGTATTTTTTTGACAATAGACTTTTTTTCGTTTTGAATTTTTTAATATTTTTGTAAATTACATTTACAAAAACTACAAGGAATTGCAGTTCCTTCCTCTATCATTTTACACCCAATGCAAGTCTCAATCACCAAAGCTCTAAATAGCAGCAGAATCACTTCAGAAAACTTGCGAAAGATTCATTCTTTGCTAATCACTACCGGCCTTGAACGCTCTGTTTTCTTTGCCGGTAAGTTGATCACCAAATACGCTCATGTTAATGACATCACATCATGTTTATCGATTTTCAATTCCATGATGCATTGTAACAATGTGTATTTATGGAATTCAATCATCAGGGCTTATAGTAGTAACAAGTGTTATGATAAAGCTGTTGAAATGTATTTGGATTTGAAAAGCTTGGGGTTGAGGCCTGATAGGTTTACATTTCCGTCTGTCATTGGTGCTTGTGGTGGTTTGATGGATAATGTGATGGGTAGGGATGTGCATGAGGATGTCAGGGAGATGGGTTTTGGGTCTGATTTGTATATTGGGAATGCGTTGATTGATATGTATGCGAGGTTAGGGGAGTTGGGAGATGCGCGTACGGTGTTTGATGAAATGAGTGAGAGAGATGTTGTGAGTTGGAATAGTTTGATTTCTGGGTATAGTGCGAATGAGTATTGGATGGAGGCGTTGGAGGTTTATGATGAGATGAGAGGGTCGGGTTCGGGGGTTGTGCCGGATTTGTTTACTGTGTCGAGTGTTTTGCATGCCTGTGGAGGGTTGATGGCGGTTGATGATGGTGAAGTTGTTCATGGACTGGTGCATAAGATTGGAATCGGTGGGGATGTTGTTGTTAGCAATGGGCTTATTTCCATGTATCGGAAGTTTGGGAGGTTGGTGGATTTCAGACGGGTTTTCGATGAGATTGTTGTTAGAGATGTCGTGAGTTGGAACACTGTCGTATGTGGTTTATCTGAGGCAGGTCTGTTCGAGGAGTCTATCTTGTTTTTTAAACGTATGGTGTCTGAGTTCAAACCTGATCTTCTAGCTCTTACTTCTGTGTTCCGTGCTTGTTGCAACTCAGGAGACATCGATTTAGGGAAACTTGCGCACAAATATATGGTGAGCTCTGGCCAAGAATCCGATACAGTGGCGTCCAATGTTCTTATTGATCTGTATGGAAAACATGGTGATCTTTTGGCTTCTCGTGATGTTTTTGACCAACTGAGCGCTAAAGATCAGGTCACTTGGAATTCAATCATCAGTTGTTATATTCAGCATGGCTGTTATGATGAAGGGGTGGAGCTTTTCAAAATGATGAAAATGAATACGTTGCCGGATTCCTTCTTATTGGTAATGCTCACTTCTATGTGTGCCCATTTAGGAAACATAGATTTTGGTATTCAGCTACACTGTGAATTAATGAAGATTGGGTTTGACGTAGATTTATTTATTGGCAATGCCCTTATTGATATGTATGCTAAACGTGGAAATATAGAAGACGCATATTATATATTCAGAAACATGGATGTCCGTGACAATGTAACATGGAACACCATGATTGGTTCTTTTGTGCATTATGGTAGCTGTTTTGCAGGATTGCAAATGGCGACTGAAATGAGAATTGACGGTGTTATGCCTGATGCAACCACAATGTTGTGCGTCTTGCCAATGTGCTCAATAGTTGCGGCAAAAAGACAAGGGAAGGAATTGCATGGTTGCATTTACAAGTTAGGGTTTGATTCAGATGTTGCGGTGGGGAATGCGTTGATTGAAATGTACTCCAAGTGTGGTAACTTAAAGAACTCTGTTCAGGTATTTGGGCTTATGCAGGTTAAAGATGTAGTGACATGGACTGCATTGATTTCAGCGTATGGAATGTATGGTGAAGGACGGAAAGCTCTGAGCACTTTTCGTGCTATGGAAGCAGCTGATGTTTCTCCAGATCCTGTTATATTCATCGCCGTCCTCTTCTCTTGCAGCCACTCTGGTCTAGTAGAAGAAGGCATGGCTTGTTTTCACAACATGAAGAAAGAATACAACATGGAACCTAGAAGAGAGCACTACGCATGCGCAGTGGACCTTCTATCTCGTTCTGGTCGTTTATATGAAGCTGAGCAGTTCGTTCTATCCATGCCTATCAAACCAGATGCAAGTATATGGGGAGCGTTGCTCAGTGCTTGTCGAAAATCAACCGATACCCGCATCGCAGAACGTGTTTCAGAGAGAATCATCAGCATCAACTCTGATCACACAGGTTACCACGTCTTGGTATCAAATGTATATGCATCTTTAGGAAAATGGGGTAAAGTGAAAACAGTTCGTCAATCCATTCAAGACAAGGGCCTTGAAAAAGACCCAGGATGCAGTTGGATTGAGATTCAGAACAAGGTGTATGTGTTCGTAGCTGGAACGAATGTTTTTGAACAATATGCAGAGGTCAATAAGCTTTTAGCGGAACTCTCAGGACTGATGGCCAGAGAAGGGTATGTGGCCGATTTGGGAAGTGTTCTACATGATGTTGAAGAGGATGATAAGAGGAACGTGATCTGTGGGCACAGTGAAAGGCTTGCTATTGCTTTCGGTTTGTTGAATACAAAAGCAGGTGCACCGTTGCAGGTGATGAAGAATCTTCGAGTCTGCGTTGACTGTCACACTGTGACCAAGTATATATCGAAGATAGCCCAGAGGGAAATATTGGTTCGGGATGGTAACCGGTTTCATCTGTTTAAAGATGGTGTCTGTAGCTGCAACGATCATTGGTAAGAACTGTGATACCAACTTGTAAAAGTCTTGCCTGCTTTTGATATCTGAGTGATTAGGCCTTGGGACTCATTTCGATTCCTGTAATGGATCATCCACTCTTTAGACGGCCCCTGATCCTGGAACAAATTACAACATGAGGACTGAAATGATGAAATGTCCATAGGCCATACGGTAGAAACGATGATAGTTTTGAGCTTGTCTTCAGACTTGGGCCCACTTCAAGAACATACTCAAATCAGGGGATTTGGCCGGCAGGTTGTTTGAAGTTTAATGTAAACCCATTTCGGATGTCCGTAAGTGTTTTCGATGCAGAGGAGAGGGCCATGAATGATCCCCTGATGCCATCAAGAGATTCGCCTAAAGAATCCCTGAAAGCAATGGTATAGGACTGCGTTCAGTTTTGAGTTACCAACATGGATACTGTAGTTACATCAACAACAACAACAAAAACTATAGTTCTTGCATGCAATTCCTGGACCGATCAACGAAATAGGTTGCATTGGCCTTCCTTGTATGTTGTAAACACGGTGCAGTTGATCTCGAGTTTAGTTAAAAATCAACACAACACTCGACGTCATGAACTGTTTGTAGAGACAATTTTCAAGACATGTAGGAATTGAAAACAGATGAATGTTTCCATCTCCAGCTAAGTAAACAGTTTTCAAGGCAGGAGACGAGAAAAGCATTAGTTTGATGAACATTAGTTCAACTTGGCATCCCCCAGAGCCCTTCAATCTTCACAGTTGAGAGGCTTTATAGAGTTACTGATTCACGTGTCTTCTAAGTGCAATGCAGCATCAAGGTCGCTTGCTGAATGAGGTGTTTCTCTTGAATGAACCTGTACCTGTATCAATACATGAATTCCATCAACAATGAGCAGGATTTTCAGCTACATTTTATGCCTCCATTCCTTGGATAATAAGCTGTGGGTCCAACCGCATCACGGATGGGGATTCAACTCAAAATGCAGTCAGTGATATCACTAGGAAGATAACTTGTTCTATCACTGCAACCAAGACCTTTCTTCCTGGTTCGACTGCTACCCACTTCTACAGTCTGCAACTACAAAAGGTTCACGTCAGTCATGAAGAAGCAAAGATTTCAAATCCAAACTTCCAGATTACACAATGCTAGAGTCTACAAGATGAAAGAGCAACTTACCTGTGAGTACAATCAGTGCAGTTAACATGAAGGTTTCAACAGGCAAATGACCATAAATAGACAAGTTCTAAAACTTGTCAGCTTCTTGAGGCTGTGTTGGTGCCTTTTGATGTTCCATGAGACCTTTTCCTACCTTGGAGCGGTAATAATGGCAGATACATTCACAAGTATGTAATGTTTACGGAAAGGTATAATATAGTATTTCCTTTCCAGAACGATACAGTAGCAATTTACAATGCAGGTTTGTAGTTGCATATTAAATATATACATAAAGCTGCATAAACACCGTAGCAAAGTAAAGGTTTCCCTGATTATTTCCAGTGACATGAATTACACTAAAGGAGTAACCTCCCGACACGCAACATATTATATAATTGAAACGGATGCAGAAACAAATTCAAACCAGGTGTCCATGTGTAGCCTTACTAAAGCCCTTCGCCAGATTGTTGGAAGAGCACAATAGCGAGAGTAACCAGTGATGCGAAGATTGATGTGGGTAGCTTCTGCACTACTTTTCCAACCCCGGGAACTCCTTCAGTTGCCCTTTTTGTAGCCATTGCAACTGTTGGAGCCACCACCAGAGTGATTAGCAGTTTTTGACTGACGATTACGCAGGTGTCTGTTGTCAACTGCTGGATGAACTTGACAAATTCCTCACGACTTAGTTCTCCGTCGAGATTCTTGTCAAATGCCTGCGAGAGAACCAACCAAAACACCTAGTTATTAAAATTCAAATGCCGCAGATTAAAATCAAATATAGTGCTGATAAATTCCTTTCTCAAACAGACAGTGTACATTCGGTGTAATGATTTGGTTCCACAGTGACAGCAGAACAAATATATAAAAGGGAATACGACTCAAACACACGATATCTGAAATTTGGGTGATATCAGTTATCAGGAATACAAGCCCGTGAAACTAAACAAGGCTACAGAATAAAGCCATACGCTTTGCAGTCTGATTATGATCAGTAAAATACTACCAGCCAAATCAATTTGGAAAACAAAGGATTGTAACAGGATTTATTCATTGATATGTCGAAACAACTCATCTGCAACTGCACGAAATTCAAGAACCTTCCATGGAACTCACCTCCATAGTTGATCTGATTTCAGCTCGTGAGGGAGGATCAAAATGCGGCCCAGGTAAGTACTTGTTCATGTCACTGCAATATTAGAAGGGAATTAAATTAAGCAACAAGACCACAACCCTAATTTACCAGAAAAAGTAGAAATCTACAACCTTAAAACAATCCAACTCAACAATCAACACGGAAAAATGAAACTTGGCATGCTCACTTGTACACAAGAAGAACAGCAATGTAAATCTCTTCAAAGGTCAGACCGCCACTATCTGACTCTGTCCGCTGCTGTTTGATCTGATCATAAACCTTGTCAGATATCTTCCTTATTTGCCTCTCCCTCCATTGCTGACCTACACCATCAGCAATACACATACGCACCCATTTAATCATTCCAATGCATTTTCTTTCACTGAATCACACTGCAACTAATCCGAATTGCAATTTAACCTCATTGCCGCAACATAATCTAATCACAAAAAACTAAATTTTGCAAATTTTTTAAGAAGCTAATCAACTTAAAAGAAATAAACGAAGTCTTGACCGAATCAAACTGAACTGATTTGATTTGAAGCAAGTCGAAAAGTGAAAAAAAACATTTGAAACCCTAAAATCAAACAACTTCCTTAACTTCATCGAACCCAGTATTTCATACCCCAAATCAATCAACGCATCATGAAAAAAACTAGTAACGAAAAGTGCAACACGCAATCCAAGAACGACACAGATCTTTGAATCAGGAGAAGAGAGCGTAAATACGTACCGTGAAATCTATCCATCAATTGCCCCATCTTCGACCGCTCTGAATCAGTGATTGGGTTTGTTTGTTAAAATTTAAAGAATCTGTGAATCGTTCGTTAGTCGAGCTCGAATCCGGGGTTGGTAGCATCGTGTCCATACAGCTGGCGACTTACCGTTAAAATTGAGTTGTGTTTGTTTTATTTCAGCAAACGGTGTCGTATTGGTTTATTATACTCGTTTGGACGATCAGAGACGAAAAGTTGAGTTTCGGATCGGGATCGGAACCGCCTGGAAATTAGGGTTTCATTTTCTTCTCGCAAGTCCCGACTTTGGACTGATGCGGTGGTTGACGGCGTCGTGTTCGATTCGCTGCTGGAAGAAGAAGCAGCAACTCCGGCTTCCTTTCATTCTGAGCAACAACGGTAACCATAAATATAACCATTTGCTATCGACTTCTGCTGGGCTTACGAAGTCAAATATTAATGTCGAGGGATATGTTAAGAATATCAGTTTCCACAAAAAGCAAAGTGGTAGAGGATTTTCGCCAGATCTGATCAATTTGAGTAGGTTAATGACGAGCTATAGCAAGATTGGGTGTACAGGTTATGGTTTTGGGGCTCTAGGGCTCAATCTGAAATGTGGTTTTACTCCGCATATCATTGGTGTTTCGGCTTTATTGAATGCCTTGTGTCCGCAGCTCAGGATCAATGAGGCTGCTTTGCTTTTTCAGAAAATGAACACTCACTTGAGTTGTGCGCCTGATATAGTGACCTGTACTACTTTGATCAAGGGATTGTGTGCCACAAGTAATTCCAGAATCGCTTTGCAGTTGCATCAGCAGGTCGCGGATGGAGCTCATGCTTCTGCGTGTTGATTAATGCCCTAGGTAAGATGCACAAAGGTAAAGAAGCAAAAGAGTTATTTTTGCTCATGATACGAATGGGTCTAACACCCGATGTGCAAACCTATAACCCGTTGATGGACTGCTTCTACAGGGAAGGAAATATTGAGGGACTGAAGGAAGTTTTTGTTTCCATGAACAAAATGGGTGTCACACCGGATGTTATCAGCTACAGCATATTGATTAAAGGTTATTGCAAGCATGGAATGATACGTGAAGCTAATGGGGCATATCAACAAATGATTCAAAAAAGGAGTCAAACCGGACATCATCACTGTTAATGCTTTGTTAGAGGGCATGCTCCTTAAGGGTATAGTGAGCGAAGCGAGGGAACTGAAAAGTGAGATTACACTTCACAATCTAATGCCTAATATGTGTACGTTTACCATTTTGGTTGATGGTCTCTGCAAGAACGGTTGCGTTCAGGAGGCACTGAAATTGTTTGATACATTGGTTGATAGCAATCTTAAGCCGGACATTACCATATATAACTGCCTTATTGATGGACTATTGAAAGAAGGGAGAATTGGAGAAGCTTTGGAGTTGTTTGATAGATTAACAAGAGAGGGCTTGACGGCAAGTGTCGTAACATACACTATTCTGATCAGTGGACTATGCAAAGCAAAGATATTTTGCGAGGCAGAAAAGTTGTTTGTTGATATGGAAAAAAATGGCCATCCTCCCAATGTGTACACGTTTGGCATTATGATTCATGGTTTTAGTCAAATTGGGGACACAAGAAAGGTGATAGAACTTCTTCAAATGATGGAAAATCGACAAATCAAGTTGGATGATGCGATCGACGATATGGTTATAACCCAACTGTTGAAGGACGAGAAGTATCAAGAATATATTAACTTGCTTCCAACTTTTCCTGAACGGGTAGCACAAAGGGTTCAGTAACCTGTGGTATTGAAAGACGAAAGTATCAAGATGCAACCTCCAATGTAATTAAAACTTTTAACTCCCTACAGTGTCGATTTTTTTTGTAATTAAAACTTCATGAAAACGATTTAAAACATAATCCAATGTAAATTAAGAGTAGTTTGATATTGAAGAATTTATTTATGAGATAGTATTTTACATATTTGAGTAAAAAAGGTACTTTAATTTTTAGGAAAATTTTGTAATGAATAATCCCAACTTTCACCCATTTGCTGGGAATATTCTCAACTTTGGATTATTTCTAAATAATCTCAACTTTGATGGTTGTTTGCTCGCAGCATACTCTTCTTAAAATAATTCATAAAAAATAACTAAAAAACTCAAAAAATAGATAATTATTTGAGTTTTTTTGTTATTTTTTTATGAATTGTTTTGAACAAATAGATAATTATATTTAAGAAAGGTATTCTACGAGCAAACAATCATCAAAGGTTGAATTATTTAAATTATTCCCAGCCAACGGGTGAAAGTTAGGATTATTCATAACAAATATTCCTAATTTTTACGTGAACCACAATCCACGTCAAAATAATCGAACATCTTTGCTATTGATTTTTTTTGTATAATTAAAACTTCATGAAAAAGATTTAAAACATAATCCAATGTAAATTAAGAGTTGTTTGATATTGAAGATTTGTTTATGAGATAGTATCTACTATAATAATAGAATGCAATCATCAACACACAAACACCCACGAAATTTTTTTCGTCGCTAAAGTCCTGATTTTCGTCGTTATATGATAATAAAACAAAATAAGGATAAAGACAAAATAAAACTTCATTTGACAAAAACACCCCTCCCCATATTTTTATTTACACCACACGCCATCCACACGTATTTGTTTCTGTTATTTTATATTTGGCCGTATTTGTCCGTATTTATTTGTATATGACTTTATTTAAATGTATGTGACTGCATATTTGATAAATTTTAATTGTATTATCTGGATTTCTGTCTTCTTAGACTGTATTTTATCAGCTATCTGTTATTTAAATATATTTTGGCTATATTATACCGAGTATTTAAATATTTTTAATCGTATTAACCGTACATGTATTGATCAATTGATATTATTAAAAGATATTTAACTACATTTGATCGGTTATATGAGTAACTTTTAATCATATATACCATATTAACTGTATTGGACCGAATATTTGATCAATTTTTTTACGTATAAATTTCTCATTCGGGATGACGTGTTGTCACAAAATTAAAAATAATATAATAAAACTATATTCAAAAAATTAAAAATATGCAACATTCAAAAATTTCAATTACATGAGTAAAATTATAGAGAGAAACGTTGAAAATCTTTATTAAAATTGAATTAAAATATGGAAAAAAATTCCGTCGGAACGACGGATCACACGACATATCTGCATATGAGATGGAAAAAATAATGGAAATAATTTCATCCCCTTAAAATTGAAAGACAATGCCTCAATCATAAGTAGGTTGTCAAACTCCCAATATGATACATTTTGAATATTCAATAAGTCCATTATCCAAATACGTCCCTTCCCGGCCGATTTAACACCTCTATTCTACCAGCCAAACACTCCCTTAAAAATACTAGTACTTGATGCACAACACGCGATTGTACTTGTTTTTCTTTTAAAACTTTAAATTGGTAATGAAAATGAATAATAAATATTAAATTAATTATAAAAATGAATAATAAAAATAAGGGGTATTATAGATATAAATTTGTAAGAAAATTAGGTAACCACCAAAATGGGTTCCTCAATTAAATATAGTAGAGATACAAACAATCTTATCCAAAAACCTAATCACAAAACTTTCCAATTCTTCCTCATCATCATCATATAATTCTCAATCGGTACATCCCGACTTCCGAATCCACCTAAACCGACTTTCGATCGAAAGTTTCGCATCGCTGTTTGATTACTGAAAAAGAGTATACTCAGATGGCTTCTGGCTCGTCCGGTCGTGTGAATTCCACTTCCCAAGGGTTTGATTTCGGCTCCGATGATGTTCTCTGCACTTATGACGATTTCAATGCTCAGGACGGTGTCAATGGAAGTAGTACTGGAACCGGCGCTGATTCTAACAAGGTCTGATTTGTTTGGAATTTTGATTTGATTGTTCTGGCGACTGATTAGTTTCTTGTGTAGGATTGGAGTATCTGTTTGTGTACTTGTATGACCTTTTGTTGAAGTGCGGATTGTTTAGGGTTAGGGTTAACTAGTGATCTGACTGTTTGGTGGGTGGTTATGACATATGATGAGTTTGGGGTTTAAATGTGTGATAATATTTGTGTGTGATTGTTTGCGTGAAATATGAATTATCAGAGTTTAGAAAACTTGAATTCGGAAGAGTCGGAGCCTTGGTTCAAGCGTGAATTAATTTCAATTATAATGATTTGTGCTAAACATCCCTAGATTTTTATTTTGTGTTATTTCCAGTATTTGAGCATGTTAACAACTAGATTGGTGGCTATTTCTGTAGTACTTTTGGGTTCGTAGAATTGAACTGCTTCCGTTCCATCCTTTTTTTGCTTGGCTAAAAGTTCAATATATTCATGTTGACTTAAAGATGGGTGAAAAACTTCTTAGTATATTCCCTCATCTTTTCATTGCCATGATGAGCGGTCATGCTCATGGAGCTTGAGCCATGTATCTCTAATTGTAATTCCTTTGAAAAAATGTTGATTTGCATCGTGGTTTCTCTTTTTCATTATACTCTCTACTCTGATGAATTACTGTTTGCTCCTATTGAGAGGTCTATATGTTGTTTCTAGCAGGATTTCAATAAGCGCAGAATGACCAGATCCTCTTATGCACCTTCCACTACCTTTAAGCTACCTGAAGAGACCTTAAGCCAAGAACTTATTAATGCAGTTGATCGGAGCATGAAAATGAATTCGGACAATATCATGCAATTCCTTGAGGGAATTAGTTCACGACTATCTCAACTGGAATTGTACTGTTACAATGTTGACAAGTCTGTCGGAGAAT
>JAWWMW010000881.1:3277-16532 GCA_035048345.1 Echeveria elegans
GAAGACGAGGGCGGCAGCGGCGCCGAGAAAACCGAAAAAGGGAGCAGTTTCATCGCCGCTGAATGTAGAAGACATCTCGAAAATTGAAGGAATGGATGAATGATTAGAGCAGCGATTGGATTGTGGAGATTTTTCTCCTTCTCTGGCTCTGAAATCGATAAAACGTGTGGTTCTTGTCTGCTCAGCAGTTGCTGGCACGCACGCGTCACTCGTGTGCTCCCCGCCAATTTATTTGCAAAACGTTAAACTACGGGGACCGATACTTAATACCTGATAGTTCGAGCCGCACTCGTGTTGAAATATTAAAACTAAAGGTACCCTATGTTGAATATCGACTGTTAGTGGGGTAATTTTGAATAAAAATGAATGCGGGGGGAGTAAAAGAAATTATAGATGTCGACCCGCCACGTATGTGCTGCGACGGTCAAAGTAGGGAGGACACGTGTCTTTAAGGTCAGGCGGTAGTTAAATGGAGTGATTTAATTAAAGAAAGGAGAGAGGCAGAGGCCCATGTTACCTATCGCTGACAGGTTTGATGCTGATGCCACGTATTACTATCAACCAGAAGACAACTTTTTTTAAAGAAAAAATCTCTGATCTTGTTCAATTCCAATTTTACCTGGTATAGAGATGAATATATTTTTTCTTTTTTTGAAATAACGCCAAAAAATATTAAGCTAAATAGAAAATTAAACAAAACAATAATAATAATGGTAATCGATCTACATCAATGATTAGTTGGATCCATTAAAAAATAGTATCTGAAATATCATGTCATTTCAAATTGAATATTTGATGTATTTAATTTCTTGAGTCTTTGGGGGTGAAAGCTCATACGAAATTGCAGTTGCAATTCGTCATGAAGTCTTGATAGAGAAGTCATTTGAAAAATATATATATATATATATATACTACAGGTGATAATAATATACTTGATGTTAAATAGATATCTAAAAGATATTCGTATACTCTTAAACTTCATTTGAATGTTAATATTCTCAAAAAAAAAAACTTGTGAAAGGAACGAAATAACAAAATGTTTAGAAGACATAGAAAAGGACTACCACCTACTTGGACAAAGAGCGTAGAGTATGTTTATTCACATGGACAAAAAAGTCAAGCAAAAGTGGACCAAGAAAAACATGTCAACCCAACCTCTTCCTCTCATAATGTTCATCATTCTCTCTACATCCCTTGGTCTCTTTCTTCTCCAAAGCTTTCTTCGGAGTTGAGGAGCCTCTCCTCCACAGAGGTTGACCTCCTTCCTCTACTCTTATGAGTGTTCTTTCTTCTGTTTAGCTTCCTTGGGTTCTTTGTTTTCCTTACTTTGGTTTTTCGATTTTCTTTCTTTTGAAATTTGGAAGTGAATAATTCCACCACAGATCCTTGTATTATCCATAAATTTACTTGGATCAGTTGGTGAGGGTGTCTTATACCTAGATTCACTTTTCAAATTGACATGCATTTTTTAGGCTCTTCCATGACGTGTTCGAGGTTCTACTATTCTTTGACTTTTCTTTTTTGGTGTCTTGATCGAGTATAGATTGGATGGAGGTGCGCGGTTGAAGCACGCACCAGTTTTATGCCCTCAGAGTACACCTTGAAGGCCAAATTCGGTTGAGGGATCTTTGATGGATGGAGGAGATCAAGAAGACATTTAAGTCTAAATTGTTCTATGATGGAGTATGTTGAATTAGAGTTCATCTATGGTTGTGTTAGGTGCATGCCATATAGCTTCATGTTGGAAAAGAGATCAATTGTGAGAGCACAACGAAGTTCGGTGCTTATGAATGACAATCTTTTTGGCCCCGTCATCAAATATGTCTGCTTGACACAACGAGTAAATCAACACAGGCTCATTTTGAGTCCTATCACACCTGAGACAACAGGCTGAGTCAAGCGGCTTCTCCTTATCAAACTCCACGTCACTACCAGTTGAACCATGTATATTTTTATCTATAGCAACTTGATAAAGATCAAATATCAAGTGACGGGGGGAACAGATCTAGTTTAAATATATTTAAATCATTTTAATCAAATTATGTCGCGTATGTATATTGCTGAATAATCGTTTGGCAAGTATCATTATCAAGATGGAAATTCAATATTTAGTTTTGGAAGGTGAATCTGTTGCTTTGGAGTTAAGCAACCGGACATTATTAATATGAAGGAAATTCCATCTTCGTCGTTGTTGAAAATACACAAGCATATACACAAACCCTCGACGACGACCAAAGCTTTATTCCGGCGATTCTATCATTCACGTGAAGGTGATACTCAGAAGAATGCCAATTAGCTTTTACAAGCTACAGACACTGTGCTGTGTTGACAGAGGCGGAGAACATCAGTGCAGAATAGTTCAGACTGAGTCTGGACTGGTGGACATCAAGACAGGGTCTTGTATCTAAGGACTGAAGTTTTCATAGATTTCTTTCACTATAATAATTCTTAACTCGAATATTACGCATTGTAAGTGTTGTGTAAGAATTTTCATATTAGTGAATTGTTTCCACTGGACTTGAGGAGAAGCTTCCCAGATAAAGGAGCCGAACGGGTTATCAATCGCTGTGTCATTTCTGTTACATTAATTGTTTGTCTAGCTGCGCTGTTACATGTCTAAAAACAACTGAATCCTAAACAATAATTGAGCTGTCAATTTCAAATTGGATTTTCTAGTCCATGGTGGTTGAATTTTATATGTTTCCACTTTTAAATCCTCTTGTGTATTGAGTCGTGCATTCTCTTGGATTTTCATGCCATAAATCAATGAATCAAAAATAATAATAAAACATGTCATACCCAAGACTAATAAACCAGTACAAAGTAATGTGTAAATATCACATAAGTCAAACAATTCCCTCTATTTCTGCTTTCTACATTTGTCAATCATATTCATATTTAGGTTTCATCTTTTTGACCACTAACGTGCCTGCAGCGGAATCTGATCCCGTGCAGCCCCACAACTTCGGCTCCGAATCTGAATTTGACATGAACTAGAGAATCGTAGCTGATTCAAAGAGTTACAATTCTCTACTTTACGACGTTGAATTTAGATTTGGATCCGAAGGCATCCGAAAATATAAGAGAAGTTCTGTTGCAACAAGTGGCTGCACTGAACAAAATAGATAGACATTTGCTGCTTACGAGGCTTGTTGAGAACACAAAACTTGTCCGTTGAAAATGTTCTATATATCATTGGAAACCTGATATAAAGAGCTACAATTCTCTAGTTCACGTCAAATTTAGACCCGGAGCCAAAGTCATCCAAAATTAAGAGAGAAGTTCTGTTATAGCTAGTTATGGGATTGCACCGGATCCAAATCCGCCTAGAGCATGCTCCATATATAAATCGTCGACAATAAAAGAAAAAAATTTCTCGTTTCAAATGGCATGAAATTGTTCAGACATGGTTTAATTTAAATAAAATGAAAATGAAAATATGATCAACACAGATGATTTTTGTCACTACTTTAAAATTTGGGATTCATTTTTTTTATACAAATACCATATTACAAGCGCCAAAAAAAAGGCGTCGCAAGAAAACACAAGACAAAGCTCGGATTAAGCAACAAACTCCCCGATGAAAACAGAGATAGCAGTCGAAAACGACCAAGACCAGGACTTCACTTTTGCCTTTCTAGCTAATTCAGCAGCCGCGGTATTGGCCTCCCTGCGAGTTAAACTAAGCCTCCACCCTTTGTTGTAACATACGGCCTCCGAACAACTCCTTGTCCAAGTACTCATCTCTAAGACCACTAAATTTAAGGATTCTTGAATAAGCTTCATCGCAGTCAGTTTCCGGAATGCAATTCTCCACCGCCATGTTATCGGCCCAGTTGGCCGTTCAATGGATAACAAGGCCCTCAATATCTGAAGCTGTGCCCGGACTAATCACCTCTTCAGCGATGGTTGCCACTACGATGCCATTAGTATCCCTCATAATACAGCCGATTCCAGCCTTATTTAAATATGCAAAGTAGGATCCATCGCAGTTTATTTTTAAACATCTAGGCGGAGGGGCTCACCATATAGTAGCATCGTCTCCATCCATGACCGAGAATTTGTAGTCCAAGTTCCGTGATAAAATAGTCTTGCTCTTTATATGGGCCACAACCTGATCAATATTAAGACCATAACTATTATGAAGGGTAAGGTTCCTGTTACGCCAAACCGAGTATGCTTCATAGCAGGTAAGAGTGAAGATGTCCTGAGGGTAGCTTTTGAAGACAAACCAGATCCACTCGATGATCGATTCATGATTGAGGTCAGTTCCAGTGGGGTTAATTCCAAGTCTATCCCAAAAGCCTCTAGCCCGCCAGCAATCCAAGAAGATGTGAAGAGAGGATTCTGGGGTCGCCCTACATATTTGACAACTAGGGACAGCATTAATGCCCCGCTTCAACAGGTTGACAACCGTAGATAGAGAATCATAACAGAGTCTCCACACGAAGATATTGACCTTTGGCTGAATCTTCATTCTCCACAATGCCTTCCAGAACTGCTGGAGAGTACTAGGTTCCGAGCATTCACCGATCTTCATTATTGTCTCTGAAATTTGAAGAGCTTTCAACTTAAAGTAGGCTGATCGAGTTGTGAAACTTCCATGTTCCTCCAGGCTCCACAGTGGTCTTCCCTCACCATCATATGTCATCCATTCACAAAGCTTTCGACCAGCATTTCATATGCTCCTCCACACAAAGGAGGGGGAGTGGCCAATAGAAGAATCATGCACATCACAGAGTTTGAAATAACGAGCTTTGAGAACCATGCTCATCAACGAGTGGGGATCAGAGAAGAGTCGCCAAAATTGCTTAACCAGGAGGGTTTTGTTAACCAATTCGAGGTCTTTAAAGTTCAGTCCACCATTTTCCTTATCTCTGGTCAGTACAGCTTTCCTTATCCAGTGAGTACATCCCCCCTCTGTCTTATTAGATCACCAATACTTTAGTATTATACTCGACAGTCTCTTACAAACAAGGAGTTGGGATCTTGAAACACGACATAGGGTACTGGGGAATGGCCTGCAAAATCGATTTGATTAGGATTTCCTTACTGGCAAACGAGAGGAGCTTTTCCTTCCAGCCCAACACTCTTTGTCATGTACGCTGAATAAGGAATTGGAAGAGCTCGGATGTTTTGCGCCCCAGCACTAGGGGAAGACCCAAGTATTTTGAATGATTCTCCTTCTGCTTCACTCCCAATATGTTCAAGATCGAGTCTCTTGTTGACATATCAGTATTTTTACTAAATAATATGAAGAGTGAAAGGTGGAATTCCAATCATCATCTTAATCACCATCTAAGAAAACTATGTGTCAATCAATAGATGATGCAACCATTTAAAAAGACTATGTATCAAACAATAAAAGATACAAGTATATGTGTCATGTTTTTAACACATCTTAGTCAAATTTACTATTCACCACTATTTATTTATGAACTTAAGATAAAATTAGATTTTTAATAATCGAACTTATTAATCACCTATTTTACATGATCAATTAATTTTCAATAAAAAGATATGGACCACATCATGATGACATTGTGGTGCACATTAACACAACTTTGTGTGATTTGTAGACCAATTCTTAACTTTCTTCTGCTAATTGGTGTCACGTTTTTTTTTTTTTTTTTTTTTTGTGGTAGTGAACGAACCTAATTAAACTCATGCTTTATGGTTTGTGTTATATATCATGTTATTCGTTGGTTTCAGTTAGCTTATCATTCACTTCACTTCAATTGGGAATTATAAATTCTCTTCGCAAAAACTACAAAATTCAACATATATGACAGAAACGCCAACAAGGACACAAGGTGACAACATCTTGGTAATGAATCTAATGATTATGCTATGAGAACTTTAGGTCAAGAATTTGAAGCATAACCTTTGAAATCTTGATGGTGTTGCCAATTTGAAAAGGTTCGAACTCGTACTTTATATGATAATATTCTTCTTCTTGTCTGTCGGGGCGAGAAAAGCGTGTTGTGGTTCTTTTAACGACGTCAAATCTTAGAGGATGTACATCTTAAATGACATGTTGAGAAATCACCGTTGATGACGTAGAAATGTTGATGAATTTACCGATTGATGAAGGTTCATACTTAGATGATGATTATGTAAAAATTATTTAGAAACCTAAGATGTTATTGTATTATATGCATAAACCCATAAAAAAATCTTTATGAAAGAAGCTAATTAGGTTTTCAAGCATTTAAATTAAGTTCTTTTTCATTAAGTTCTGAAATAGGACGTGGGGATTGAAGAGGGGTCACGCCTCTTCAAACGCTCTCGCCGCTGAATACCGGCGCAACCACCCTCTCTTGCCACGGCTCCACCGCTGCACGTCAAATCCGAACCGCTACCAATTGGCGATATTCACTAGTAGCGCTAATCAAATCCAAATCTAGTCTGTGGGTTGAACGGTCATCAAGCAAGTAAGTATAATTGGATTGAAGCCACACGTTCGTTTCTTCGACGGGGTTGTGCAAGGATGAGAAGCAAGAACCAGGAACGTTTAAGAGAGCAAATGAAGCACTCACCGATCCAACGTCGCATCATCTTCAACCTGGATTTTGGGGATTGTTTCAGCGAGTGTTGGGTTGCGGTTTCAACACTCAAATTGGGCAGGGCTTGGATAATTGACAACAAGTGTTAGGTTGTGGGCATGATCCGGTTGGTGTTCGACTTTAAGCGCATTTGGAATGACTGGTTTCTGTTCCACGCTACCGTGTGGAACCCAGTTAAAATTTCTCTCCTCTTCTACGGCGTGTTCCTAGGAAGAGTGAGAGCTTCTATTCTCTCCTCAACCGTGGAGCAATTCCGTGGAAGAGTGAGAGCTTATATTCTCTCCTCAACCGTGGAGCAATTCTATGGACGAGTGAGAGCTGTATATTTGAGCATCTAACATTTAGGTGTTAGTTTGCTTGTTTTTATTTAGTTTTATTTATTTGTGTATTATTCATTAAAAGTGATTTTGATCGATGGTCGCTTTTCAATTCGTCCGTACTACTCATTGATCTTGATTCCGGGCTGCGTTCCTGTGATGTATACCTTATGTATACCTTTGATTCCCATTCATTGGGATGTTGTAATAATAATAAAAAAGGTGTTCAAGCATTTTGGTTGAGATTGACAATTTGATATTTAGTGGAATTGCTCCCCATCTTCCGATAAAACATCTAACCCATATGATTACGAATGGTACAAATAATCATGAATGGTACTTAAATATATTTTTCAATGTAACGTATAAGTGACTCGTTAAAGAAAATCTCTCACACGATTGACAAACCTGTCTTCACAATCTTCATTGATGAAAATTATATCTCAACAGTTGCAATTACCACCAGTTAAGTCAAAGTTAGTCTCAAAAGTCAATATATTAATGAAAATGTTATATATTTTCTAGTTTTAACCATCCGTCTGCTAAAATTTTATATATCAATACTCGGTGAAGCCATAATTTTCTTTTTATATATATTTTTTGAGTTGTACTCATCTTGATAGAATGAGTTATCAATTTAAAATTTTCGGAGGTAATTTATTATAACCTAAAAAAATTCAAGCTAATCATAACTAGAGGTGGCAAAATGGATGGATTGAGTGGATTGTGGATGAATTTTAAATAAATTGGATTTTAAATGATCTAGACCATTCAATCCATTTAGTGTAAACAGATTAAATGGTCCAATTCATTTAATTGAATAGATTAAACGAATTAGCTTAAAATGCCTTAAATGACTGCTTAAATTCATTTAGTTCAACAGATTTCATTAACCCGTTTACACATTATTTACACATAAATGAATTTCATTTATAATTCTTAATGAATTTTATTAATCCGTTTAACAAATTCTTAATGAATTTTACTAATTCAATTATTTAAATGAATTATTTTGTTGTCTCTAATCATACCTACTTTATTAGTAAAACTTAGAAAATAACCGGGAGCATTACAACTTGAATCAAATAAAAAACGATCGCGTTTGGTACGGACACCGTCTATTAAAACTTGGAAAATCTTTAGGTGGAATTATTGACGATGTTGAGGTGGTTGAAAAACTAGATAGGGAGACGATCCATTATTAAAAAATAATGAAAAATAATAATATTATTAAAATAGAACGAGAAAAAAAAAACAGAAGAGAAAATCATTGTTTCATAATCTGCGGTGATTCGGATTATATTGATTCCGAAATGGCGTCGGAATGAAACTCAAATTCAACCCAAATTCACATACACCTATTTCAAGTAGTCTACAAAGTTCACGCATTGACCCGATTTCGCTACCCACCTTGACATCCGTGTCATCTGAGAGAAGAAAGTAAAACACGGTTTTACACGACAAACATCCCGCCGCTGTCTGAATTCACTCAAACTCATAGCTGATCTGATGCTCTTATCCACCGCGCACCGTTATTCGGGTATTGGAATTGTTATCTTTGCTTGAAATATGATTTCTTTGATTTCTTGTATTCATACGTTTGTAAAATTTGTAACTTTTCTTTTATGGCGTTTGATTGATTTGCAGAATTTAGGGTATCTGGGGTTGGATCGATTGTGGGTTGTGGAAATTTGGGGTTTTGAGACTAGGGTTAAGGTCTCTGAAAGTTTGAGTCTTGGCGGTTTTTTTTTTTTTTTTTTTTTGGAGAGATGGGTGATACTGAGGAGGCTCATATGGATATGATGCATAGGATTCAGTCATCATTTGGGACATCTTCCTCAGCTCTTCCCAGACAACATTTGCCTGCTGCTCAGCAGTCTGATAATAATAATGTTGCTCAGTTGAATCCAGCCAATTTGCGTACTCATATGCGACATTTCGGTAGTTTTGGGGTTGATAGTGGCAAGAGGATTGGGATTCCTCCTTCCCATCCTCATCAAATTCAGCCTGTTTCGCCTTACTCGCAGATTCCGGTGTGTCGTCCGTCTGGCCAGCAGTTAGGTTCGCAAGGTGGTCATCATGCTCAGGGCCCGTCACATTCACGGTCTATGTCTCAGCCTGGTGGATTCTTTTCATTTGATTCATTGCCTCCCTTGAGTCCTTCACCCTATAGAGATTCAAGTTCTGCCTTGCATAGTCATCAGGTGTCAGGTGATGTGACTATGGAGGATCGCGGAGATTCAAGTCCGCATTTGATGTTACCTCCCTCACCTTATGGTGGGAATGGTAATAGAGTGGGTGAAGGTTTACCTCCTCGTAAAGCTCACAGGCGGTCTAATAGTGATATCCCTTTTGGATTCAACTCTATACAATCTTCTCCACCGCCTAGAGCGCCGTATACATTGGAGAGATCAATGTCTGGAGGAGATAAGTTCGGTACATCTAAGCCTGCTCATATGGTTAAACGGGAATTTAGCTGGAATGGCGGGGATGGAATGAGTGGGGAGCGGAAGTCAGAAGGAGAAGTTATTGATGATTTGTTCTCCGCTTATCTAAACTTGGATAACATTGATACCTTGAACTCATCCGAGACTGATGATAAAAATGGTTTTGGAAGCCGTGAGGATCTTGTAAGTGGTGCTAGTGGAACGAATACGGTAGGAAGTAGTGACAATGAAGCGGAAAGCAGCGCTATGGGAAGTGACTGTGCAATGTCCAAGTTAGCATTCAGCGGCTCACAGAAGAGGGAAGGGATGAAAAGAAGTGCGGCAGGAGATATGGCCCCGACCACAAGACATTACAGGAGTGTGTCGATGGATAGTTTTATGGGAAGTATGCATTTGGGTGATGAGTCACTGAAACTTTCTCCCTCACCTGGTCCCAGTCCGGGGAAGCTCTCCCCTTGCAATTCACTGGACAACAACAACTCAAACAGTTTCAGTTTGGAATTTGGAAATGGAGAGTTCAGTGGAGCGGAGCTAAAGAAGATTATGGCTAATGATAAGCTTGCCGAGATAGCCGCAGCCGATCCAAAACGCGTCAAAAGGTATCTATTATTCACTTTTCCATTGTAGTTAAACGTAGAGAAACTCACTTTCATTTAACGATTGTGATTCTCTATTGCAGGATACTGGCAAATCGCCAATCGGCAGCACGTTCTAAGGAAAGGAAAATGCGCTACATTTCAGAACTGGAACATAAGGTTCAGACACTTCAAACGGAAGCGACTACTTTGTCTGCACAACTTACAGTTCTACAGGTGAGTATAAAAAAGTAATGCGCGCATGTGTTAAGCTTACTTCATACTCATTAAGTCATATCCATAATCGGTTGCTTTACATGACATGTACTAATTGGTTGTATTTCAGAGAGACTCAGCTGGACTTACTAGCCAGAATAACGAGCTGAAGTTCCGCCTCCAAGCTATGGAGCAACAAGCGCAACTTAGAGATGGTATGCACTAACCCTCCTCCCGTGTGTAGCTGCTTTTGTTTAAATCAGGTTTTGTGAGAAATTAGGGATATATTCCGCAGGCTTTACTAGCGTTACTTGTAGCTGAGGTTTTCTTATCTTTGGCTCACTGACTGGAATAAAAAGTCTATAAAAATTCCATTCTGGTAGATAGATGAGGCATATATGCTTCCATATTATTACCAGCTTTCCGTGTATGTTTGGACCTCCTTGTCTGTCCTGTTGATTCTCCGTGCACTTTGGAACCTGTTGTTCAACCCTACCTAGGAATTTCCTTTACAGTGTCAACGTGCTTTCCACATGTTTGCTAAATATCAGCTCTGATTATTGTATAATTTATTTGTTTGTTGTTTTAATTTCTTGATTTCTAATGCTGGAACTCTTTACATATCTCGACAGCTCTAAACGAGGCATTGTCAGCTGAAGCCCAACGGCTCAAAATCAAATCTCAGGAGTTGCGTGGAGATAATCCAAAAAATCCAATAGCTACTTCTCACCACTCCTTAAACCAGCAGATGTTTCAGAAGTCCCAGTAACTTCAAACCCATCTCTCGTCCATTCAAATCGTTCACAAGAAAACGCCGCAGGTTTTCACTCGCCATCTTTTCAGTTATGGTCACATTATTCAATACTTAATTCATTTGTGTTGTTCATGCCGGGCTTTGTGTCTCTGTAGCGTATTTGTAATTCATGGCTTTATACATAAGGTAGGGTTCGATCTGTATTTTTCAGTTGTCACTTGTTGAGAATACAACTTGAAAGCCTACTTGTAACTTGTTTCAGCTTTGGACTCTAAGCTATTTTAAATGTCCAACTTGATAAGGAGCTAGACTAGAGGTTCTTATCAAGGAATGGTGTGTACTTTGTTTTAAGGAAACACATTCATGGAAATTGCTGCGGACTCTATGCAGCTTACCTGACTTTTCTTAATTAGTCTTTGCCTCTCTGGTGATTTTAATGGGGTTCAAGTTGACAGCCCTAGTCAGACTTGTTAAGTAGTACACATATATTTAATACAAATAATAAAAATTAAATATCCATTCATTAAATATAACATCCCGAATCGACCCATGACAGTGATGATGCTACTAGCCTGCTGCCGGGCGGGGCAATCAGTTGGCCGACTCTTGAAGCCTTCTCACCCCAGCATTTTAATTGATCAGCTTCATTTGACAACCTGTTTGTGTAGTATCGAGATGGGCATGGGCAAGCGTTTGATCACCCGAGGTCCACAAGGAACTCACTTCCACTATGATCTTCTCCACTGCAGCTTTCTTTGGGCTCTCGCTTCCCGGAAGTTGAGTAAGATCTTCCCTCTACTCCTCCTCGCTTGTTCCAAATCTTCGTGCAACCTCATCCGACTCCGTCACTTTACTTGCAGACATCATCTCTCCTCACTGATCAGAAATATCATTGTTAATGTTGACGGACCGTTCTTGAAGCAATCAAATGACCGGAATCGATCGAATTTGTAAAACCCCTGATTTAACCCTAAATCGCTCAAATCGAAAAAAAACAGAAAGTGACACGATATTACCCTGGTTTCCTAGAGCATCTGTGGCTCTAGACTATTCCAGCAAAGAATCGACTATGAGGGCAAATCAATGGTACAGATACACTGCGTTCTCCGGCGAGTTCTTGAACACTCGTCGGAACTCAATCGACCTATCTAAACTTAGTCTACTCGCTTTGCTACACAGCTACACCGCTCGTATTCTATCACACGAACAATCCTATAACTATCTTGACGACGGAGCAGACTTGATTTTCAGATCGAAATCGCAAAACAAAAATCGGAGATGAAGATGACGTATGTCTGTTTTCCCAGGCGCCTCGACCGTTGCTTTTAAATGGAGAGATAGGGCTTCGATTGGACCAAGCCAATTTTGCCGAGCTGAGTGACGAACCGGACGATTGAACCGAACTCCTGTTGACCCAGCGCTTTAGTGAAACGACATCGTTTCACTCTGCAACGTCTCTTCCCGCGCCATTTCGCTCCTTCTGCGTTTCATTCTTCAACCCCTGTCGTTTTGATCTGTTTTCTTCAATTCCAGAAATTTGAATCCCAGAACTGATCCTTTCCCTTGAACTGATTTCAAGCCAATTTCTACAATCATCATGGCGTGGTGACCCCTTAAAGACAGAGCCGGAGGAGATGAGCTCACCGAGCGCCTTGTCCTCATCCCCTGGCTTCAACTTCTCTGCCCATGTTGAGGTTTCCGTAGGATATCGTCCTTCCCCACTGTGTCCGTAACCCAGCTTCGACCCAACTGCATTCTTCACCTGAGCAGCCTTATCCACAACGGAAGACGTACCTGTGCTAGCTATCCGTGCCAGTAGGCTTTGCTGAGCCTTGCCTTGTCACCTGTCTGATTATACCCGAGCTTTGAGGCGACTACATTCTTCACCTGAGCAGCCTTATCCGCAATAGTTGATGCTCCTGTTCGATCCGGTGGACTTTGCTGGGCTTTCAAAGTCGCCTGTCTGATCATACCCAAGCTTTGAGGCGATAAAATTCTTTGCTTCAGCTGCTTTATCCGCTAGTGCAGAAATGACGCCTGTGATACCTTTCCCGTATTCCCGCTCTGCTGCATCTAGGCTTCATGGTCCACCAGCTCACGAGTAGTCTTATCATCTTCTGTTCAGCCATACCCTAGCTTTGATGCTACAACGTCTTTTACACCAACAGCTTTACCAGCCAGCAGTGAAGCTGCCTGGGGCGCCTTCTCCGTGTAACTTGTCTGAGTAGTCTGATCTGTTTGATCGTCAACTTTTTCTTTCTTCTCATCTCCATACCCCAGTTTGACTGCAGCTGCATCTTTAGCTGCCATCACTATATCAGCTAGTGCGGCTGTCCTGTCGCGTATGCAAGCTTCTCTCTATAGCCGCCACCTTGCAGCG
>JAWWMW010000882.1:0-16333 GCA_035048345.1 Echeveria elegans
ACCACCCGTAAAATGTCTAATTTTCCAGAACCACCCATAAAATATTTTCTTTACGAAACGCCACTTGTAAAATATTAAGTTCAAATATAGCCACTCATCCCCGTCAATTCTAACGGGCGCCGTTAGAAGCGCGTGGTCGTGTTCGTCACGCGCGTCCTAAGCTTGAAAGGATGAATTACCAAAAACCACTCGTAAAATATGATTTTTTCTATTCGCCACTTGTAAAATGTGTGTAATTACCCAGAACCACCCATAAAATATTATCTTTTTCCAAATGTCATCCGTAAAATATTAAGTTATCGTGTGTATGCACGCATCACGTTAGAATTGACTGCGATGGGTGGCTATATTTGAAGTCAATGCTTTACGGAGGCGTTTCGAAAATATAATGTTTTATGGGTGGTTCTGAGTAATTAGACATTTTATGGGTGGTAAATCTAAAACCGCATATTTTACGGGTGGCTTTTTGCAATTAACCCTATATAAAATCATCATTATAGTATATTATTTTACATAAAATCACTATTATAAACTATTTTTTACTTAACCACACATATAAAATATCATGTTAACAATAGATCACATTTGTTAATATGAAAAAAATATATTAATCTTTTTTAAAATAAAAATATATTAAAAAAACTAAAACAAATTTTACAATATAAGAAAGAAATTTTATTGAATTAAAAATAATTTAAACCTTAATTTATTTTTTATAAAAGAAAAGGTTTTTACAAACTATTTTATTTTTAAAAAATTGAAAACTTTTTTAAATGCAAAATTTCAAAATGAATCAAAGTCCAAACAATGTTATATATATCATGTATATTTATTTACATGTTTTCTATTTTTTTAAAATTTTAAAGTTTTTTATATTAACAAAGGTGATCATTTGTTAACTTTATATTTTATATAAGTGGTTAAGTGAAAAAATAATTTATAGCGGTGATTTTGTTCAAAACGACATATCTTCCTTTATATAAAGTGCAAGCACTCAAATTGCCGGTTACAAAACCATCACCACATTTTATTGGACAAAAATACACTCTAACTATCAATAATACCACTATTAATACCACCATTATTAAAATCCAAACCACTATTATAAAATAAACTTTTCTTTAATAAATCGTCTCTTTAATCCACTCTAATAAATCCACTTTTTAATCCAGCCAAAAAATAAATCCACTTCCCACTTCCATTTATTAACCGCTTACCTCATTTCACTTCAAGCACAGCTTTTAGTGTGCTGCAAATTACTAGTTATAGGAATTTTTTTTAAGAAAAATGATTTTCTCATGAGAAAGTTGTAAGAAAAATTTGATCTCATTTTGCCTATTTTTTCATTTTTTTCTTTACAACTAAACACATACGTTCATTATCACTCAAAAATTTTCTTTAGATTTTCTTTTCCTCTTTTTTTTTTTCCGCAGCCAAACGAGACCTTCGAGTATAAGACAATAAAAAATGATGTTACTTGATTTAAATATTGAACTTAATGTCATGAAAATAACCATGTACTAGTAGCCATCTATTATACATAAAGTGAGCAAAATACAAAATCAATAAGCTTGCATAGTGGGTAATAAAAGACTTTGCAAATGGTGCAAAAGCAGGGTTTGGTGGGTCCAGGCCAAGCACAAGTTAGAGAATGTGGAGAAGATGATGTTTATATTCCCTCCTACCTCAAATCTTCCTCTTATTTGGGTTATAGCACGATCATCAAGAAATAATATTAGTATGTCAATAAAAATAAAATAAAATAAAAGTAAGAGAGTTGAGATAAAGTAAGAAATGAGGGTATCGTGACTGATAAAGTATGAAGGAAAACTGTAAAAAAAAAAGAAAATAGAAAGAATTAAAGATGACACTTAAAAAGAAAATATGAAGAACAAATCAGAAGGGATGAACTAATATGTTTATGACATGGCATGGTGATGTGATCGATTAATTTATCAAAATAGATTTATTCATTTTGAGTTCAGGATAATTAATTGTCGACATAAATAATGAGTACCAAAAACATCACAAGTAAACTTTGAGAGCGTGTACATCGATTAAAAATGTAACGCTTTCTCATTTAGCACCTCATCTAACTTTTCTAGCACATTCTTTAAATCAATAATAAAATTAGGAGAGGAGGCGCTTTCGCAAGTGCTAAAGTAGCAATCGTGAAAGCATTTTCTCTCCATTCTAAGCTTAATTTTAAGTATGTGCTTGATGAGATTGGAGGGGTGCCGCATTTTAAATTGGTGTACATTCTCTTAAAAGTCAGACCTTTATATTCATTGCTACTTGTTTAATGTCTCAATCATTGATCAACCTCGTGGTCATCATGTTCATAATATACTTTGAATTATATGTCAAACTCAATTTTATTATTTTCATACAATACTAATCTAGATTATCCCTGAATCAAATAAATTTCAACAGTTCACAGTATAGTTCAAAACAAGATTCAAACTGCATCGAACAAAAAAAATCTCAAAATGCAATGTATCTAACAAAAACACATCCTCCGACCAGATCCAACGGTCGATATTGATTCCAAATGATCATTTAACAAATTGACTTTGTGCACTCAAACTTCATTTATTATGATTTTCATGAAACTTCAATAAATATGTTACATTGATTCGATGAGTTGTGTAGAATCAGATCAGCCAGCTGATCCACAACATTTATTTATGTATTTGAGTTTAGGGCTTGTTGGAATTGAATGACTCAAAGTCTGAAGTAATGAATGAATATGGTTAGTTTAAACTCATTTAAGGTTGTCCATCTACTCTACTACTGAAAACATTAGACCACGCTCCGCTGTTTCTCAGTTGACTTTAGCTTTAAACAATTCAATTGCAAATTGCAGTTTCAAGGATCTCTTAATTATTTTGTAGGGTAAGTTTTTAAAACGTTTTTGAAATATTAGGCCTTTAAAAATGATTTTTTTTTTTTAATTTTGTAGGTGGACTAGTAGTGCATGATTTTTGTGACGAATATATTTAAGTGATAATTCTCAATGAGAGTACATGTACGTTTATTTCTACGGAAATCAATCCATACGAACATTCAGCATTCTGGACAATTCATGACCCAAAGTGTGACTACATTATTTCATAACAACGTCTCATAGAAAATATTGAAACGATGATCGTTACACCTCTAGATGCTTTAAAAAACATTACCTAAAAATCACGAAAAAGAAAAAATTACTCACTAAATTTTAACATTAAATAAAAACAGAAAAACCTCAGTCGAGGAAGCGAGTATGGTCCAACCGCGAACCGCCTGATCAGGGCGGGAGGACAGTCCAATCGCACATGCCGATATATTACGATCTCAGAGTTTTTATGCAGAGACATAACTCGTGCAACACTCCATATCTCTTTGATGATCTAACTGTAGTTCAGTCTTATACATATCCGATGCTCACAAGTTTCGCCCTCTCATAACCTCATCGGGAAGTGGGAAAAGCTCTCGACCAGTGTAGTGGCCGAATAACATTGTTAATCCTTAAGTATGACAAATACTCGTGACACGTAATATTATATTTATGATGTTTCGCTACCCACATTTAAGTACAACCAATAACATCTCGCTCGACTTCGTGTATCGCGAACCTTCAAAAAAAAAAGTTTGTGACATTCTCTCCACCCAATCCATGCTCGTCCTCGAGTATGGGGAAGACTTTTGAGTCATCCTTCCTAAGTTGCCAGGATCAATTACACAATCCCATGCCTGCTATTTCGACGTTAGGTCACTCCCACTTTACATCTTCGTGGTAAATAATGTTTTGCGAATCTTTCACTACTAGTTTCATGCATACTCGTTCTATTTTGGACCGCCTTTCCAAACATTCACTCTTGAATGTGAGCTCCCATTTGCTTGTCCTTCCCTCAAGGACTCGACTAGCGTCTTTTGGATTTGAGCGTTAGGCAAATTCGACAGCTAAGTACACTTATGACTCTGAAGCCCTTAGTCACGATCAGAGTTTTCACGCAAAGGCATAATTTGTGCAGCACTCCGTATCTCTTGATGCCCGTCGTGAAATGGTGTTCAACCTTATTCATTTACGATGTTCGCTGATTTTGCTCTGCTATGAATTCATTAGTGAAGCGAAAACAACTCTTAGTGTGTTTTCCAAATAACGTTATCAACTCGTAACACATAATATTATATTTTTGTTATTTCGCTGCTCACATTTGAATCGAACGAATAACATTTAGGTCGACCTCGTTTGTGGCGGAGCTTGAAGAAAAAAAAGAAGAGGAAGTGACTAGTGACAGATTGGACTTCATAACTGCCCTAAGCTTTTAATCTCACCTAAAGCCTAACAACAGTCAACGCTTCTCAGTTCTCACGCCCATTTTTAAGTATATCACCACCATTAACAAATATACAACAAAACATTCAAGAAAATAAATTCCATTTTCCATGAAAAAATACTCCAAAATAAAAAATATTAAAAAAAGAAAATTAAAATCTATCAGAAAAGTCAACTCTTCCACCTCTCTCCACTTCATACTCATCTGTACCTTCCTCTGCTCCAGTCTCTGTTTTTTTCCCTCTCCACTTTCCTCAATCCGAAGCAATCACCACCCACCATACTCTCCCATCTCCATGTCCCGATCCTCATCCGATTCATCTAATTAAATCAAACCCATCAACACCCACTTCCCCAATCAATCCCCAAAATGGGAAACGGCATCGGAAAA
The DNA here is from genome assembly GCA_035048345.1 of Echeveria elegans. Lineage (NCBI taxonomy): Eukaryota > Viridiplantae > Streptophyta > Magnoliopsida > Saxifragales > Crassulaceae > Echeveria > Echeveria elegans. The sequence goes on from JAWWMW010000882.1 coordinate 4,713, forward strand.
ATCTCCGTCTGTTTTACCGGCAACGAGCCTCGCCGGACCCAAACTCTTCCCACCTATTTAACAACTGACCATTTAGACGAAGGATTGGGTCACTCCTTCTGCTACGTCCGACCCGACCCGATCCGGTTATCTTCCTCCTCTAAAGTCCATTCAGAGGAAACTACCGCTAAGGCGAACGCGACGACTTCGACGACGACGTTTCGATCGATATCAGGCGCGTCGGTAAGTGCTAATACTTCGACGCCGCTTACGACGTCGTTCGTTGATCTTTATAGTTACAATACTAGCGTCGATCGATCCGCTGCTGCGTTTGATTGCTCCACTTCGTTCGCATCGATCCCGCTTCAACCGATTCCACGGAATCTAATGAACTCCGGTCCGTTGTTGATGATGAATTCCGGTCCGATTGAGCGCGGGTTCATGTCCGGTCCGATTGAACGCGGGTTCATGTCCGGTCCAATCGAGCCCGGTATGTTTTCCGGTCCGATCGAGATGACGCAGTCGAAGAAGAGGTCTCATCAGTTTCAACGAAGCTTTTCATACGGTGGGTTTGGGTTGAAGTCGCGGATCAAAACGGCGTCGTCTTTAGTTAGGGTTTTGCGACGAGCGATCTCTAAGAAGATCGTAACACGAGGTCAGAAATCGACGATCGCTCCGATTACAAAACTCAAAGAATCCGATTGGGTTGTCGGGTCGGGCGAAAAGGTTCAAAACGGAGCTCCGAATTTGAGCAGCGGAGGGAGTTTATGCGAAGATGAGTTGTTGGAATGTCAGCAGAATCTGCAGTGGGCGCAGGGGAAGGCAGGTGAGGATCGTGTCCATGTTGTGGTATCAGAGGAGCACGGTTGGGTTTTTGTAGGGATTTATGATGGATTTAACGGTCCTGATGCGCCGGATTACTTGCTGTCAAATCTTTACGCAGCTGTTCATAAAGAGCTCAAAGGGTTGCTTTGGCGCGATGATACTAAATGTGATATATCTCCACCGCCAGCTCTAGCTCCGGTTGCCGATGCGGAAGACAGCGATGATTTGGAGAGTTGCAGTAGGTGCGAAGAGGAGGAAATGTATCCAAAGGTGGAAGATGCGAGGAGAAGAAGTGTAAAGAATGTGTGGAGCAGGCATAGGGGGGTAGCGAGGAAATGGGAGGAGAATCAGAAATGGTGGAAATGTGAATGGGATCGAGAAAGATTGGAGCTTGATTGGAAGTTAAAGCAGCAATTGCAGAGATCGGATTCGAATGGTGTGGAATCGGAGTGTATTAATCATTCGGAGGTGTTGAAGGCTTTGTCGGAGGCGTTGAGGAAGACGGAGGAGGCGTATTTGGATGTTGCGGATAAGATGCTTGTGGAAAATCCTGAGTTAGCGTTGATGGGTTCGTGTGTGCTTGTGATGTTGATGAAAGGTGAGGATGTGTATGTGATGAATGTTGGTGATAGTAGGGCTGTTTTGGGGCAGAAGGCCGAGAGGGAGGATTGGTTAGGGACGATGGTTAGTCAGGATTTGGAGCGGATCAATGAGGAGACATTGTATGATCTTGAAGGGTCGAATGGGGATAGGTCTAGTTTGAACGCTTGTCAGCTTACTATTGATCATAGTACTAATGTCGAAGAGGTATCCCTCTAAAATCCCTCGTCTTTGTATGGTATTAGGATCTGCTTTAAGAATCTTGTTACGCTCTCGCAAATGGATTTATTAGATATATTTGTGATTTCAGGAAGTTACTCGGATCAAAAACGAGCACCCCGATGACAATTGTGCCGTTATGAATCAGCGAGTCAAGGGGTCATTGAAGGTCACTCGAGCATTTGGCGCTGGGTTTCTCAAACAGGTAACTTAATCTCTTCGTCATCTTCAATAGCTTTAAAAAATAACCTTTTCAACTGTTCGAATTTCTAGTAATTAGTCCATCTGTGGGTCTTCCTGAATGCTGAAATATCAGATTTTTAGTAGTTGAAAAAGTTAACCGACCTCATCTAGTTGAATTTAAAACTGTTATAAAGCAAATTGATCTGAGTAACTAGGGAAAAGCTGCTCCCACTTTCGCAAGTGGAAGTTTTGTGGTTAAAGAATCGCTATATCCATGACCTGTTTCGATCTGTGCTTATTCTATACGATTGTAATATGATGTGCGAACCTTGGTACACATTTTAGTTGATTTACACATCAGACACCAACAATGGCAGCAGTTGCCACATTTAAAATTCTGCTGTTCAACTACTCATTTAGTGTGTGCCTTCAAGTTAGTTTTTACTCGGTCAAGTACTCAAGTATCACCAGCCACCATTAAATATTTTCCAGAAATGTCGAGTCAATGTTAGTTGAGGTACAATTTATTTATGATGAGTCCAACCATTTCGGGACAGGATGTATAATAAACGATAATGTAGTGCATTCTGAATTTTTTTCAGTTGAAAATTATTTGCTTTTTAATCTGTGCATGTTTTGGCAATTCGAAAGTTGGATTTTGTTTTTGGAAGTTTCTCACTGAGTCTTTTTTTATCTTTTACTTAATGCAGCCGAAGTGGAACAATGCTCTTTTGGAGATGTTCAGAATCGACTACATTGGAAATGCTTCGTATCTCACATGTCAACCTTCCCTCTACCACCACAAACTCGGCTCAAAAGACAGGTTTTTGATACTGTCCTCCGACGGATTATACCAGTATTTTACCAATGAAGAGGCTGTTTCAGAAGTCGAACTTTTCATAGTTCTTCAGCCAGATGGAGATCCAGCGCAGCATCTGGTCGAGGAAGTACTATTTCGTGCAGCAAAAAGAGCAGGTACCAATATTCCTCACTGTTCAAAACACTCCGCAACACAATACTTTTTGCAAACTATAACTAATTCCTCCACCCATTGCAGGAATGGATTTTCATGAATTGCTCGAAATTCCACAAGGAGACAGACGAAGGTACCATGACGATGTATCCATCATTGTTATATCTTTAGAAGGAAGGATCTGGAGATCTTGTGTATAATACATTAGTCTAAAAATGCGGCAAATCAACATCGAGACATGCACCATGAAACTGTACCCATTGCATATCCAAAGTCAGGCTCTACCGAATCAAGCTGATGAGGTTTGTAACTTGTAAGGGTTCATCTTCCACTTTCTTTACTTAGTGAAATCAGTCAGTTTTCATAGTGGATAAAAATTGTAATTGCAAGAAAGAATAAAAATGGCACTCCGTTGAAAAAGGGTTTTTGTCTGTCATTTTATGGAATAAAATAAAATAAAATATCATCATCAACATACAAGTGAGGATGTCTTAAAATGACTTGAATACTTTCTTCAATGCTGTCTGGTGTGTTAGGTATGTTTCAAACTTTCAATGTCAATGTTCTGCAATTTGACTCATGAATCTCGTCATCTTGTTTTCAGATTTGTAAAGCATTCATTGCTTTTCTCAGAATGTTTTTGGTATCTTCCAAGTGTTCTGAAAGTCAACAATGGACTTCAGTTCATCCCTAATCTTCTTCTCATTAGTCTATTACACAAATTTAGTTTCACAATGGATTGCATTACTCTTTTTTGACTCGAATGGTATCATGTTGATCAAATTCACATCTCTACCAACTTCACCTCCGAGTCCAAGCCTATTCGTATGCATATCCATAAACGAATATATTCAGATTGAGATTCAATGCACCAAGCAGTAAGCCAATAACAACAATACATTCTAACCGTACTTTTAAAAGTTCAATTTTCAGTTTACTGTAACACAAACAGAAATCAGAAGGACATCATTTTGATCTCGTTCGCATTGAACTAATATTTTCTAAAAATCGAATATTTTTACATGAAACTAAACAACTTGACAAGACAAACATTATATGTTCAACATAATCCAAAGATAAGAAACCAACTACGTAATTACACTCATGGCCAGGGTTTAGGTTTAGCATGACTACAAGATGAGAGATCTTGGAGGTGGTGACTGGTGAGTAGATTACATTTGCCAACAAAAAAAAAAATGCATAGGTCAAAGATGGAAGCAAGAGAAGAAAAATATGAAATGGGGGTGGGAAAAAAGAGAGAGTCATAAATATGTGAACCTAACTTCCACAACTATTAGTAGTGATAAAAAAATTGATAGCTCTGTGGCATTTTGCAGTTGGAAGGAGAAGGAGAGGAGGAGAAGAGTCAGAGGTGTCTGGCTTTGGAAGACTTTGTCAGTCATAATATTTGGATCTTTTCTCTGCTCACATTAATGTCTCTGAGCCTAACCCCTTCATTGCAGGTTGAACAAGTAGATGAAGAAAATATTTGAAATTTTAAATCAAATGAATCTCATGATGATGATGATGATGAGGTAATGACGATTGTCAACAGTCTGAGAAGCTTGAGGCTTCTCCAGATCCAATGGGCTGTTGGAAGCTCAGTTCCTAATGGGCCAACGCAGCCCAGTATGTTGAGGGTGTGATGAAAGGTAGGAGGCAAACGTGGATCAAAAGTTTGACGTTTTTATACATGCGGGTGTGGGTCAGGTTTGATGTCTAGAAATCACAATCTTGGAACAGAAAAAGTTGCAGACTGGCTCTTTTACCATGAATGAAGGATTGGAATATCTGAGCCTAATTGGGTTCAATTTTGAACTGGTCTCCAACTTATTAATTCATATTTAACATCCTATTACAATTTATAACATTCAAAAAGTGGAATAGGTTTGGTTTCTTTTGTGATACATGATAGGCTAGAAGTGAAGCTTCTTGTTTCTGCATCATTTTTCTTCTTCTGTGATGTCAATGTTGAGCAGCAATAGTAACAACATGGGAATGGGGAAGCCTCTTTTCAGTGAGTTGAAGAAACAAGCTTCATTTTTCTTTAAGGAGAAGATCAAGACTGCTAGACTGGCTCTCACAGATGTCACACCTGCAGAACTGTAAGTTGGTTTCTTTTTTTCAATCTGGAGTAGTAGTTTTTGATCTGTTAGTCTCTCTGTCCTTTTTAAGTTTATGTCTGTTTTGATTCATTGGGATTTGTGAAGATTGACTGAGGAAGTGACTGGAGGGAATCCATTTGCACCGGACAGTCCATCAATGGGTCTGATCTCAAAGGCTGCTTTTCAGGTTGATGATTTCTGGAGAATTGTTGAGATTCTGCACAAAAGGTCTGTTTTTGATACTGATGATGTCTTTTTTTTTGTGGTTGATCATGTTTGGATTTGATTCTGATTCATCTACTGGGGACCAGATTGATGAAATTTGATGAGAAAAACTGGAGGGTGAGTCATAATTCAATCATACTGCTGGAGCATCTACTGACTCATGGACCGGAGAGTGCTGCGGAAGAGTTTCAGGCCGACAAGGATGCGATCAAGGAGATGGAGAGCTTCAATCTTGTAGATGAGAAAGGGTCAGTAACACTGCATACATCTTTAGCAATTCAGATGTTTGATATGACCTCTGAGAGGTCTCTAATTTGCATATTCTTGAACTGCAGATTTGATTGGGGCCAAGCAGTTCGGAGCAAAGCTGAGAGAGTTCTGAAGCTGCTGGAGAAGGGTCCTCTGCTTAAGCAAGAAAGGGAGAATGCTAGGAAATTGACCAGAGGCATTCAAGGCTTTGGTAGTGTTTCTGCGAAGTCTGTTGAGGTTGGAGTGCTGAGAGATTCATCATCCGTTGGAGCATTTCGAAGATGCTGCACTGAACCAAAAGACCACGAGAAGTCACAAGTGGAATCCATTAGCTGTTTGAGTTTGGAAGCTCGAGTACTTCTCAAAGAAAATGTAGCTCCTGATCAGGAGAAGCTCATCCAAGAGGATTGGAGCTGTACTGGACCTGGAGAGTCAAAACCGTTCTTGCAAGGCCGGAAAGATGATGCCCGGACTGGATTGCAGGGAGATGATGAGCATCATCCCTTCAGCATTTCAGAAAAGCAAACAACGAAGTCCCTGCTTTTAGTTTGAAACCCAAACACTTACAACGGCAGTTAGTCATGAAAAATGCAGCCAAGTTTTTTTTTTTATGGTGCAGATTACGAGCTTGAGAAGATCATAGTGAAGGTGTACCAGCAGTATGGATTGTTACATGGTTTACAATATACTAGAATATCTAAACTAGTTTATGTATTGGTTATATAACTGTGAAGCCAAAAATATGACGTACCATACTCACTCCTATACACAGCTAGAGAAGAAACAAAATTTAAAAGCATCGATTTGACATTAATTGAGGATAATGACAGAATGACTTCCTGTGCTTTAAAAGCTTCCAGAAGGAGCATCGTGGATCCGTTGAAGATGAAATAAAATCTGTTAGAAAGCTGACTCGGAGAGCTACAATACAGCTGCACACATCTCACATTTTGGGTAACAGATTCTAAAGACCATATACTAAACTCTAATTAATCGAAGTGCAGCAAATCACCTTCAACCAACTGCAGCAAATCAGTGGACCATACACATGAAACAAATGACTCTACTTGAGCTATATGATGATCAGTATCCAAGACTATGACTTAAAACACTCAGGAATTCCAAATTAATCTTATGTATGAACAGGTAACACCTTCACCAAATCATCATTCTTTCACAGTGAAATAGCCATTGAGTTACGTGAATGGAGCAGCCCCGTCACAAGCTTTCCAATTCTTTTTTTTTTCATTCACAAGTTCTACTATCCCCTAGTGAACTTGTTCAGATTCAATAACCATCGTACTCATCCTCTAACTTGCACGCAAACGCAAATTAACAATAAAGTGAAAATATATGTAAAATGGAGGATTCCGATTCGCTGCACCCACATCACTAGGTGCACCGAAGGCGATCAAAACTTCTCTCTTGTTTTCGAATGCCTTCGGTTCAAAATTTGAATTTGACGTAAACTAGAGAATTGCATCTCTTTGAATCAACTGTTCAACGATATATAAAATATTTTCAACGGATGTAGAAACTGACTGCAGCAACAATATTATCAACAAAAATAAACCTATATATGGTTTCAATTGGAACCAACTGCAAACAAGTGAAGTCACCGGGGAAGAAGAATGTTCAACATCATCAAAATTAACAAAATTTGAATTCCCCACAACACTAGATCAACTGTATTAAAATCCAGCAACACACACATGTTATTCATAATAAATTGCTATATCATTGTTCACATAATCAAGCAAAACAACAATTGGAAACCATATAAACAAAGGTCAAGCCAACATTCGTCAGATTATTAGTAATATTCATCGCAATTCATGAGCATGAAATTTTAAAAATTGATCTCAACTTTGCAAAATATCTGAATTCAAAACCTCAACAACAGATGAAACTGAAGCACCAAATAAACCACATTAAACAGCACCATTTTCCGCAGCCTAAACCACATTGAAACACAGTGAATAAGCAATCACCCAAAGATTTCTTACAAAACTTCGATCTTGCGATCTTTAACAATACCAGAAAATGTCAATGATTTTTCGCCCAGGCAGCATTATCAATTTGTAGGATCCATTTGAAGGCTTTACATCATCCTTGTCTGCATTTCCTGCTGCTGGGAGTGAGACAGCTGCGATTGTGAATGCACGAGTGGACTGGAAGGTTGAGGATGGGAGGATTCTACAGATCGGCGGAGAGAGGACCAAGGAGCAGGAGGAGAAGAATGATAGATGGCATAAGATTGAGAGGAGCAGTGGGAAGTTTGTGCGCAGGTTCAGGTTGCCGGAGAATGCTAAGATGGATCAGGTGAAGGCAACTATGGAGCATGGGGTGCTCACTGTTACAGTGCCCAAAGAAGAGGCAAAGAAACCTGAAGGCAATTGATATCTCCGGTTAGAGGGCCTGTCTTCAGATAAGTTTCCAACTGGAGGACAGTCAGCGGCTATGTTTCATTTCACCTGTAATGTGTGTCCAATAAAGCATTTACTACGAGAGTTTGTACGTATCTATTGTCTGTGAGAGTCGATAAAGTCTTCTATTAAGCAACTTGTAATACACAATACAAAATGTAATAGAGCGTGCAATTTTCCTTTGATTGCCAATGTTGTGTAATTCATTTACTCTCTCTCGCATGCTGCACTATAAACCACCATATCGATGCTAATTAAACTTAATGTAACAACGGAATGTTCAATGTACATCTTTCAACACTGAAGAGTTCACTGGGCTTGCAATAATCTATTAGGCCAACAAACCAATGGCAGAAATCTAAACCCAAACCCTAGATCTTACCTTTGATAGCAGAACTCTTTCAGATTACCCAATACACCCTTGTTGTATGGATTGTAGAATGTGATTCTGAAATGACCTATGATGAAAGTTCTTGAAGTCAAAAGAAAAGCAGTTGTAGGCCAAAACTAAGACAGATCTTAATTACTGACTAGCAAGTACAAAATGTTAACACTAACCTTGAAATGGCTGCACCTCACGATGAAATTCAGGATATTTGGTCCAGTTGATCTGAAACAGTATGACCTAACTTCGTCCATCATACTAAAAATCAAAAGTAAACAATAAAATTGAAATACCAGGCAACATTTACCCATTCATCTGTTCTGACGTTGTTGCATATACAATATATGTGCCAAGCAAGAAATAAAACCTTCAATTTGAAAATTCCCCAGGTTAAGTGATTGAAATTTGAATAGGTTTGTATAATTCATTACAGAGCTCTATTATGTAATATATGGACCTCCCATGTGACTTGGAAGAGACAGAAAGTCATTGTACTAATGGCTAATCTTCCAGACAGGTGCATCTGCAAACTGAACTAAATAAGGCAACAAAAAATAATGGCAATAGGCTCCAAGAACTGATGATAAGCCTTTAGATGTAATGGCTAACCTCTATACCCGTTTTCTCTTCAGTCTGGGTGGTAATATCTGAAATCAGCAGTCCACATAATTATCTTTGAATCCAGATTAGGCAATCAACCTTATATGAGTAACTTGTAATAAAGAATGAAAGGCACTTGAAACTGTTTGTCATTGCATACATAGTTACCCCGGTAGATGTAGATAATGTAGATGATCGCAGCTTATGAATCTAAAACAATATCGTTTGATAACATTACCTAGCTAGCGTTGTCAGATAACTATAAAACCAAGTCTTCCAAAAAAAACTCAGGTCCACTCACATTGATAGCAGCAAGTGGCATATGAGACCTCAGTAGCGATGAATAAAACAAGAAGCAGCATAAATAGAACATGGTTTTTTTGGCCTGGCAATGAGTCATGGTTTGCAGTTATATTGTGCTACATCAATGCGAATATAACTCAAGGGGTTAAGAACTATCTACAATTTAAAAGAACTGTACAGCCAGTTGATTCAAATATTTACCTATGCAATTTCCAAAAGCAGGGCAATGGTGGTCAAATCCTTTTACATACAGTTTGCAGCTCTTGCAGCGTCTAATCCTTCCACATTCAACAATCTAACATCATTAAAATAAAATCCATACATCAGGCATCAAATTTGAATTAAACAACAATATATTCCGCATCAAAAGTGAAAGGACGAATAACGATCACGATCACCAAACCAGAAGAAAATAGAGTTAAAAAGAAAATACATCTTCAGATTCGCCTTCTGGTATGATAGTGGCAGCATCTGTCTCTGATTCCTGCTAGTTGTAAAGTGCGATCAAACTTTCAGAAAATCAAACCAGCCAATCCATTGACATAATAGTGGAAAATTGTGAACGATAAATATTCCAACCAGATTTCTAAACAAAATGGAATCATGTGCAACAACCCAACCCGGATCACTACGCATTATTCTGCCAAATACAATCAAAACTATCAGTCAACAACAAATTTGCGCTCAAATCATCAGTCATCATGACACATATTCAACAACAAAAACCAACCTCCACATCCCAAATAATATCAAACCAATCTCCAGATTCAGCATGACATCCATCACCATTGAAACGACTGAATGATCAATAAAACTGTCAAACAAAAATCAATCTATAAAATCCAAAGTCAAACTAATTTTTAAAAACAACGAAACTACAAGGTTCACATGCCTCTGCGTATTACGACCAAATAAACTCCCCAGACAAACAACAAGTGCAGAATCACCGAAGCCGTAGCTGATGCTTTTACTCCCAACAGCCGCTTGCAAAATCTCCCAAATCCAAACACTCCTGCCAAAAGAGCACCTGAAAGAAATTCAAATTTAATATCATAAACACAAGTAGCTCAATTTTCACAAAATCAAACTCCGCCACTCCAGCTGATACCTGAAACCGCTACATGCTCGATCAGCGACGAAACGGCAGCAAATCGAGCCACAGCAGCCAATCCGAGCTGAGAAGCCAGAACAAACACACACGAAACAGCACAGCGCACTCCGGACGAAATCGTCAACCGTCGACAGTTCATCGTCGACTCCCGATTGCCGGCAATGAAACCCTAACCCTAACCACCACTATAGAATGCTCTTTGGGTGGGGCCAGGTGTTCGGATAATGTAACGACGACGTTTCACCGAAAATTCACCTTCAGTTGCCTGTGTCTGTATCTGGTCACGTGCTTTAGGCATTGATGAAGGCACTGGCTGCACTCCCGTCATCAGATGGAAATTTTTCGGTATCTTCATTCGATTTAATTAATTTTTCCAATATTTTTCGCTCTATTTAAAATTTATAATTTTTTTAATTTATAACTTTTTTAATTTTTTTAATTTTTTTTGAAATCTATCTGATCAAATTCGGTCAAATACAGTAAAAAATACAGACAAATACAATCAAATATAGATGAATAGTGATGAATGACATGTAGTGTTAATAAGGAGGGTGAGGATGAGCATTTTTATCTTATTGCGATAGATATTTAGTGAAAAAAATGATGGTATTAGTAAGGAAAAGTGGGTGGTTGGTGTTTGTGTGTTGAGGATGGAAGGTTATTATTAGTGTAGACGTGCATACGGGTGACTCCTATCGGGATCGAGAAACCGAATTTTTTGGGTCTGGATCCCAATCCCGGTTTGGTTAAAACAATAACGAAATTGGTTTAATTGTTTTCTGTTGACCATGAATTAAAGTCAATGCATGTGCCACTAATTATATTCACAATCAAAGGACATTAAGGTTGTCACAGCATTTGATTTATGTCATTGTGTGTCACATAAAGCTTAGATTGTTTGTTCGGTCCCTGTCGGAAAATAATATGTTCTTACCATGGCACATAATTAGCTGTGTTTAAGCAAGTTTGAATCCGATTAAATATATTAAACCGTGATTAGAAGAATAATTACAAAGTCTAATATAGAAAATTGGAAGGCAATAAACTAAATTTGAACGTTGAAGGGGGAAAAACTCTTTAAAATACGGTGGAAAATTTGTCCCTTTTATTCATTTTCACTGAGTAACAAACACAAAAACACATTTCCTTTCAAATTCCCTGTGTGTCCATCAATTTCACATGAATCGAGAAAAGCGTTAACAAAGGCAAAGCAGTGAGAGCAGGAGTTATTCCCACACTCATGCGTCTGTTAACAGAACCTGGACGTTGCATAGTAGACGAAGCATTAGCTATAGTGGCAATACTAGCTAGCCATTCAGACGGCGCAGAGTAGCCATTGGAGCAGCAGATGCAGTCCCAGCTCTTGTTGAGGTTATTGGCAATGGATCACCAAGGAATAAAGAAAATGCTGCAGCAATACTGGTGCATCTTTGCTCAG
>JAWWMW010000883.1:0-13445 GCA_035048345.1 Echeveria elegans
ATGTGAGCTGCTAATTTAGATAACTGCATTACCGTCCTTATTTCATTTCTGTTCGGTGTTCATAACAGTGACTTGAAGGAAAATTCAATGCTACTATTTCTCCGTGCGTCAATAAGGTGGCCAATTTCTATTTTTATCATTTTACGTGACTAATTTTATCACATGACTAGCTGCCGCCGGTCATCCGACGTGAATATGGGGAACATACATTTGTGTTCGGACTCGTGTGGTCTGTGTAAATTTAAACGTACTCGTGTGTTATCTGTAAATTTAGACTTTTAATTTTTAATGGTCGGGTTGGGCCGTGTGATATGTATAAATTTAAACGGAACTGTGTGATCGGTTAAATTTAAATGGACCCGTTGGTAAGGGTAAATTGATCAAGTCATGTTTAAGTAATATTTTTAAAATTATTTTGAATTGATGATCCAGCACCAAACCCTACATATTCTATTATATATTATTGATTTTTTATCTATCCTAATAATAACCTTCAATCCTCAACACACAAATAACAACGAAAATTTTCATTTGGTTGCTAAATCCCCAACCCGCCACACATCCACCAGCCCACCATACAGTCCATCAACCTATTAGCCAGCCCACCTCACTCAGCCCACCATTCAGCACAAAATTTTTAAAAAGAATTTAATAATTTGAAATTTGAAATTAAAAAAATAATTGGGAAGTTTGTGAGTAATTGAATGGAAAAATCCAAATAAAAATACTTAAAAAACAAAAGTAGGGGAAAATTAAAAAATCGAACGAAAATATAAATAAAAATGTATGTTCACGCCAAGGTTCCGTCGGGACGACGAGTTTACCTCTAGTTATATCTATTCTTATAAATAAATAAGAAAAGTGACCTAAAACCAAAAGTAAAAAGACCAAACTGCCCTTCATTAAACAAAAAAATGACTAAATTATCCATTACCCATTAACCTTCCTAAGTCCATACTTGAAGCCCCAAACTACAAATATCATAAAATAATATAAAAAAATCAAAAAATCAAAAATAAACATTAAAAATAAAAAAGTAATCAAATGGAGATACGGAAAAAAGATAAGCAAAAATTGCATAAAATAAAACGTAAAAATTAAAAATAATAAACATTAAAATAAAAAATTATGCAGAAAACATTTAGCACTTAGGGAGAATCGGATGGAAATTCGAAGAAAAATTTCCGTCGGGACGACGGGAGCGTAGCTAGTCTAAATCTATAAAAGAATAGGGAAAAGAATGTTTAACCAAGCCTAAAATTACAATATTACCCATCACTTCACAATTTCACCCTTCTTACCATTAATTACAAATATACCATTAAAATTAAAGATAACGGCCCAATCTGGCCCATTAAATAAAAATAAATTTTAAAAACTAAAAATTGAAAATATTAAAAAAACATTTAAAAATCAAAAAATAAAATAAAATTAAAAATTAACATTAAAAATAAAAAAAATTAAACAGAAAACATTTAGCATTTTTAGATAAATCAAATGAAGCCACGAGAAAAATTTTCGTCAGGAACTAACAAGAGCCCAGCTAGTATATATATATATGATGTCATATGACGAGACGTGATTGGAAATCAAGATTGACCAGGTAAACCATCTAAAAATGGATAAACGGACAGTTTGACAACAATGGACGCTTCTCTGTCTCCCAACCTTCCATTTTGCCCATTCATGTCCCAGCGCACCCTCCCCCATCCTCAGTCACCGGCAGAACTTTTCCTTACATTTCAACCACCGGAATCCTCCCTCAATTTCCATCTCCGCTCTCCATTTTACCATGGAGGAGCGGGCAGCATCATCAGTGTCAGGCATTCACCATGTCAGTGATGACATTGAGGTTCAACCCGCACCTTTCTATGAAAATGCTCGCGTGCCACCACCTCCAGGGGCAGGCATTTACGTTGTTCAAATCCCAAAAGATCAAATATACCGGGTTCCACCACCAGAGAATGCTCTCATTGTCGAGCGTCGTTGCAATCCCGCACCACAGAAACGATCAAGTTGCTCCTGCTTCCTCTGCGTTCTGGTTCCTCTGATACTGGTCCTCGGCCTGGTAATCGGGTTGTACTCAGCCGTTTCATATGTCTTTGTCCTCAGGTCCGGAAAACCCACCTTCCAATTGGAGCAATTTGTAGCCAAGAACAACACAAAGTCCCACAAAAGCGGCTTCCCTGAGTATATGGTGAAAATGAAATCTGAAAATCCAAATGACCAGACAATCCTGTCATTTGAATCTGGTGGAGATGCGTACCTATCTTACAAGCATGACAAAATTGGCTACGGAAACCCACCTGAGTTCAAACTTGATCACAAGAAACTGGACATGTTCAACTTTTCACTGAATGGGGGAAAATATGATCTACCCACTGACCTCAAAGGAAGTATCGGTGACACAAGTCATAAGGGGAAAATATCGCTAACCTTGTCAATCAACATCCCAATGACCGTGAAATCTGGATGGGTAATGACCTCAACCTCGACATTATCTGTTACTTGCAACTTCACCGTGGATTCTTTGTCTAAGGTTTCTCGAGTACTTTCGCAACAATGTGATGTGCATGGCTAAAAATCGTCCCAAACTATACGCAAGCGGATGCTTCTGAGCTTTCATCTGATTCGGGTACTTTCATAATGATCATACTGATATGTTGGTTCCTTAACAAAGATGGCTGTAAGAAGAAGACGCGTCTGTGTTTTGCACGTTTATGTTTTCATGTATTGATTATTTGATATTACTCGAAGCAAGTACTGATGAGGTATCGATAAGGGAGGTCGTCAATTTGGATATCAAATGTGTGAAGGAAAAAAAAAAAAAACTTTGTAACAGAACAGGTCATTTTGCTCAATAGGATAACAGCTTTATATGTTTGATACAAGGTTCATTTCTGTAGTGTAGAATTGTAGATGCATGTGTGTAATGCGTGGCTGAACTAGAAGACGTGGGGTTTCATTGTTGTATTGAAATTAGGCCAATAGTGGGCTGCTCAAATCATGGCTGATCTTAGAATTAGTGGGCTTTGAAATCGCACTTTTGTGTGGAACAAATTTCGCAAGTCAGCAAATGAAAAGTGATGATACAAATATAAAAAAATGAACTACTTCCGCTTCATCAGCTCTAAAATAATCAACGAACGGAAAAGAATCAAGATGTAGGCTCCGTTTGGTTGCGGAAAAAAAGTGAGGAAAAGATAGTTTAAAGAAAAACGATTTTTCTCATGAGAAAGTTGTAAGAAAAATTTGATCTCAATTTGCCTATTTTTTATATTTTTTCTCTTACAACCAAACACATAATTTCATTTTCACTAAAAAAAAATTCATTTTCTCTTTTTTTTCCTCACAGCTCAACCAAACAGAGCTGTAGTTTCTTATTAACAGGAAGTGGAAATGTACCGAAAACCCTAGCGTAGCTATTTGTCATTACAACTCATTCACAATATGTTCTTCTCACCCTTGCTCCAAAATATCTCAACCATTTGGATACCTTCTCCCAAAATATCTTGAGTTATTTCCGAATCAACATGATTTCTGATGTGAAGTGTAGTTTCAAAATGTTCGAAAACAGAAAGTGTGTGCGCAACTTTAGGTTGTCCACGTTAATTAATAATAGTGCATAACCAGTAAGATTTGCTCGGTCATAAATCTAACACAAAAGCTCGATCACCTGGAAATGGGATCTATTTATTCGGTGTTTAAAGATCACACAGGGACAGGGTTTTGCATTTATGAGTCTTCAACCCTGCATGCGTAGCTAGCCAGTGAGAATGAGGTCAAGCATCTATCTATGTTTGGGACCAACTTGCAAAGAGTTGGAGTACTACTCTGCAGCCATGAAAATTATCGATCCACACTAACAGCTAACCTTTGTTTGGCAATCTATCTGGCAATACTTTTTTCCTTTTCTAATAGATGATTTAAAAAAAAAAAAAAAAACAGGAACATCACTTAAACCTCTGATTATCGACACGTTTAGAGAAAATAAATAAACCTGTCGATGAGGTAATGTTTACATGAATCTTTAGTATCCAAACATCATGGGAGCTTTACGAAAAAAATAAATACGTAAAAGAGAGAATAAACATCATAATAAAGTTTGCTTTAGAAGTACGTACACCTTCACCACTTGGAAAAAAATTATGGAACAGATCAGATGTTGCATTTTATATATTATTTTGAAAAAACGCAAGCCATAGCTACAAAGAGAGCCAAACATTATGCCAATAATTAACGAAGAGCAGTTGGGAGAAAGGTACTTCTTCTTTCCTAAGGTCCCGTTTGGTTGTGGAGAAAAAGAAGATGAAAGGAAAATTTTAAGAAAAATTTTGAGTGAAAATAAAATGTGTGTTTGGTTGTAAGGGAAAAAATAAAAAAATAGGCAATATGAGATCAAATTTTCTTTACAACTTTCTCATGGAAAAATCATTTTTCTTTAAATTTTCTTTTTCTCACTCTTTTCCCGCAACCAAACGAACCCTAAACAATCGGAGAGAAGGATATCAGGAGAAACAAAGGATATCGCCTGAGTTCAGGGTACCTTATAACAGTTATATTGTTATGATGCCAATTTACAAATCATGGGAACATATGGTAGGGAGATACTACAAATATCTTCATAGCATCGTATCCAGCACCTCCTCGTGGAGCATCTTCCAAACCAAACATAAAATGGAGAGGAAGTGCTAATTTAGCATTTATGTATGAACTTTGAAAATAAATTACTGTATCTTTCTTACTTCTTTAACATTTATCTATAAACTTCAGGCCTTCTATCTAATGTGGGATTCAGCGGAGAATTGTTTTGTCATGAGTATAAATCTTAAAAAGTCCAGCAATCGAGATTCTGTACTCCTCATTGCTGGATTGGCCAACCATCACTTTTTGTATTTAACATTAAAAAAAAATGAGATTGTTTGTCTCAAATATCTCCACCGCTTCATCGCTTTCAAATAAATTTGTTAGCGTTGATTGCCATCGATCAGAATTTCATACTACTATATACTACGGAGTACAAATTATTTTGAAGCATTTTCTCGATAATGGATTATACCAGGTGTATGTAAATTTTAATACAAAATCAATATCATCAATTACATTTCATTTTAAATTAATCATGTGTCTCGTCTACCCATAAATGTGTCATGATTTCACACGCAGAACAAGCCTTTGGTGAAAAAAATAATCAGATTCACGCGTAATAATTAACACGATTCCAACCGCAATGGGAAGAATAATCAGATCCATTATAAAACATTAGGAGAATGATCGTGTAGCTGGGCTGATGCGGCTCAAAATCTGACTGAGGCCCCAAAAAAAATTATGTTCATTCAATATCAATTGAAATGGACAAGTATTGAGCATGAGCTGAATTCTCTAAATTTGGACTAAAATGTAGCCCAAATACACTTCATCGCCTCAGTATCCGTCCCCATGTAAAAAAACGAATTCGACCTCAATTCCTCTAGTATGGTCTCTAATGTCTAATGAACTCATTTGCATTTCCTATAACTTTTGTGAAGTTCATGCTACAATTGCGCTCCACTAAATTCTTGCAATTTATTCCTTTTTACATATATATTATTATATGTGAAATAACCATTGAATCTGAAATTATTTTTACATACCAAAACCAGTCAACATTTTAAGGAATTTACTATTCATACAAGCTACAATTCTATTTAGTTTTTTTTTTCAATGAATATTCTTAAGACGTGTAAAGTTTCTCTGTTTGTTTGCTTAACGAGACATGTCATGTTTTTTATTTGAAGCAAAAAAATCCAAATATACTATCGTAGGATAATTGAACACCAATGCTTAATCAATGTTCAAATATTTGTCTTGTGTTCAAAAAAAAAATAGGATGAAAAATACAAAACAATCAAAAGTAAGTCCAACAGTCATATTTTCAAACACGTGATAGTCCAGTGAAAATGAGTAGCATCACACTATTATTATTCCCATCACTCTCCTCCGTTCCTTTTTGGATTCTTGAAGAAGGGAAATCGTTGTGCATTTGGATTTGATATATTCTAATAAATAACAAAAAGAGAAAGCGAAAGCCTAACCATAATATTTGTTTTTTTTATGAAGATTGAGTAGGAAAGGAATCAATTTCATTTCCATACAAATTGATTGGCATCATTCACCACTACAAAGAAAAAGAAGAGGAGGACAAGCATCACTCTATCTAAAAAGGTTAAGACAAGTAGATAGAAGTTGATTGATCATTTATCAGTAGTAGCTTGTGTGCAGGAATCTCCCTTTTCATCTCATTCTAGATATCGCTCGATTATTACTTAGTGTCACGCATGAACTGTTAAGAGGTCATAACCCTTTCGTGTAAGTGCAGCAAATCCATAACATGTGTGTATCGTTTTGAGTTAGGCATGGATCATCTTCTTGGAGACACATACTTTATGAAGCATTTTTCATGTGCTCATAATAGAGCCAACGCCTTATAAGTATCACATTTTAGATTCAGAAGTGACCTCACACATACTCATCAAAGTTCCAAATTCCAATTCAATAACTTGTGGGTAAGAAATAAATGCTTAACTGAGGCTGATTTGGTCATGGCACTGATGGCCGGCGCATTTGCTAGTTTTAGCTCGATTTATTGCGTATGAACTTCTTATTCAAAAGCTCAAACTTATAATAGGGCATACGAGTTTACAAGAATTTGATATGAATACACATAAGTTTATACTCCCTCCTCCCTAAAATATTCTTCTTGTTTGAATAATAACATGATTATTAAAATTTAATGAAAGCGTGAAACAGAAAATAAAATAAAAGTTTGTGAAAATAAATTATGAAAAAAAAAGGTAGTGTGAGCGAGTGATACAATAGTAACATCAGCTTCCATAGATCGAGCATGACAAAAACCAGCTGAAAATCTCATGGAATTGAACTGACTACTACAACTCCATTACACATATCCTACTACTACTTGCCAGTGCATACACTATTAACGATACTTATACATAGACACTGATCTGCAACTTCTCAAAAACTGGGTTGCAATCAGATACAACAAGTAGCTTAATGACACTAAACCCTAGTACTTGCTAGCTATAGTATGAATATGCTAAAGACATCTGCTTATTATAAAATGGATGCCCAATCGATCTCCGAAGGATGCTTCTGCAACATGAAAGTCTCTGACATTGGATTCCACCCCATCGGCTCATCAAACTCGGGGAACGCCAGCTCTGAAATTGGTGATGATCCAGCTGATACTTCACTCCCTGATGTCTGGCCCTCAACTTTGCAATCTAACTCATTCACACTTGATACGAAGAAAGAAGTCTCCTCAGCAGCCTGAGCTGGCTGAACTGTTGAAGCAGCTAAACTAAATGCAGCCTTTGACTTAGTTGACTTCCGGGACTTCGACTTCCCCAGCCTTTGCGATTCACTCATTTCTTGACATATAGCTTGAAGCTTCGCATCAACTGAAGAATGCAGTGGTTTGAAATCTCCGAACTCACCAGCAATAACTGATCCACGATGCTTCAAATTCGGAAAATTCAACCTCGCAAATTCGCCTCTAAGCATAAATGCAGCTTTATCATACGCCAATGCAGCCTCTTCGGCCGTATCAAACGTACCAAGCCACAATCTTGTTCTGTTTTTTGGCAATCTAATTTCCGCAACCCATTTCCCCCAATGCCTTTGCCTCACTCCTCTAAAAAGCTTCGGAGGCTTCACAGACGAAACACCAAGCTTCATCTGCACAGGCTTTGCGCTTAGGTAGCTAGTCGCATACCCCATCATCTCCTGCTGCTGATGCTGTTGCTGTTGAGACGATATCATATAGCAAGGCGGAGGATACAAGTGTGATTGTAGCTGTGGATGTGACTGATAGTGTTGCATTTGAAACTGAGAACTTGAAGAGTTAAAGACAGAGGACTCTACAACCTGCTGAGGCTGCTGAGAGTTGAAAAAGTGAGGATTTGAGGTTTGGGGATTCAAAGAAGAAGGTGAAGATTGAAAAGAGTAGATAGGGTTAAGGTTTGGGGATTCAGATGATGAAACAGGAGCACTGCGCATAAAAGGTTCCAGTGCTTCCATGAGCTCGCCGCCAGTAAACGGGTCGGGTTCAAGCCGATTACTGCCGCTATACAGATCCATCAGAGCCGCCATAGAAGAAGATTGAACTTGAAAAATGAAAATTCTAAAAATAAAAAGATTTGATTTTGACTGGAAATTAAAAAAAAAGTTTCCAGAAAAAATCGATACCAGACAGGTACTGAAAGCACCAGATCCGTGACTTAGATTCCACCTCGGAGATTACTAATAATCAATCTCGGTGATCCGGGGGTAGATCGAGCTAGAACAGGGATCAAAAACAAGCCCTTTCAAGCCGATTAAATTCAAAAAAAAAAATATCTAAACTTTAAACAAAAAGATTAGAAAGCCTTAATTTTTACCAGATTTCGATTAGGAGTTTGAAAACAAAGAAAAAGGGAGAAATTGCAGCGGGAAAGCCTCACGACGCTCTGGGAATCGCTCTGTGAATTGGTGTGTCGCTCAGCCTCACAAATCACTCTGGGATCTAACCGCTGTGTTCTTCCCATATTTATAGCGGTTGCCAGAATCGATCGTGACCGTTCAGTTTAACTTTGATGATCTCGAGATTTTTTTGTATTACATTTTATTTTTGAATAAGGTTTTGATTGTCCGGAGGATGTGGCGAATGAAGAGGCGACAGGTAAGCAGTGTGACCGCCACGTGCCCGAAGAATACGGGCTGTCGGTCACTGCAAGGTGAAGTATGTTTAAAGCTGTTGGAACAGTGGGGATTGATTATGGCAGTTATGTACTCTCTATCCTCTTTTATTCTTCTACTTTTCTATACGGATGTCCTTAAAGTTTTTTCTATTTTCTTTTATGACATTTAATTCACTCTCACAATATACTCTATTTCCTACTTTATTTTTCTCTTTTCTACTTTTATTTTATTTTTACTTTCAATCTAAATAGAAAGATGATTTCATGATGGAGGAAGTAATTGTTTGACCCATTCAGCTGGAGAATTTTCAGTTTCACACCGCATTTAATTCTCGATTGGTCAGATTTTCTTTGTATTTGGAAATTTTTGATTGATAGACTTGATGCCAAAGTAGGAAAAATATAAAGAGTTTATTATAGTGATATGATATCTACATTGCTATGGTTTCAGGGTTTTTTTGTGTGTGTTTTACTTCCAAAGATTTTAGTCGACTTTTTACGGTTTAATTGAGATGCGAGTAAAGGTTCTTTAAAAACAACAACTTTTAGTGAGATATGAGGACTTAATCTCAATCATTGATTTTGATTAAATTAATGATTGAAATTAAAATATTTTTTAAATTAAAATAGAAAATAGATTATCACAAAATACGAATGGTTAGCACAAAACACGGACGGTTGAATTTATAAGTTATCAATCTCAACCGTTGGAATGATTTAAATCAACGATTAAGTTTAAGTCCTTCCGTCAGATAATATATTCGTCTCCATTGAACCTTTCTCTGAAACACCAAAGGTTGATACTGCAAAATAGTGCATTTTCGAATACGGTCATCACTGATTTTTTACGTATAAATATATCACTATTGCAAATCCTATATGTGTATTCAGTAAACGAAATGTAAAATAACATTTCTAGGTTTACAAAGTATCATTTATAAAATAAAAGTGAGCTGTGATAGTAATTATTATTTTTATGAAAATTAGAGCGTAATTATTAGTATTTAATAAAATTATTGTGCACTTTATATCAATTTATTTAGGGTGCAGTCATTATGTATTACCGGGAATTTAAAATTTTATTTATTTCAACATAACTAAGCCTCACTAAATTAATAGTCACAATACAATCGATTAATGTGAAAGTTTTCCACTTCATTGGTTTTTCATTTGGAAAGTTGAGATCTAAACATGGGCCATGGAGAACGAGATGAACTCAGCTGATCTCACTAGAGTGCAGCCTCCTATTTCTCTTTACTTTTACTTCTTGATTAATGAATAATTTAGAAAACTGAAAAATGTGATGAAGAAGGGCGACATGGGGAACACAAAAGCATGCTGTTGGGGTGAGTTTAGAGTTAGATACACAAATGATTTACATTTACTGCTTCTCAGTTTGTCAAATTTGAATCCCACAAGAAATCTTAACGTAGCTTTCAAGCTCCCAAGTTCCAATAGATTCTCTCAAGCCATGAGGAAGTTTCATGTATTTTGGTGTACACTCTTCACAATGTGCCCTATGTTATAAGTGAAACGTAAATACCTAACACTACGAAATCTCATACTCCAACTTAACTGCATTATAGATTTAGTTATTTATATTGAGATGAAATATGACATATCATAGATGATTGAATTTCGACCATTTCATATACGAATATGATCTTATCTCAATTCAAAGTGTGTCAAACTTATGAGTCATGTTTTCATATTTATATATATGTTAGGTAATGGGAGACATTTGCACCAATTACATACTCAGCATTTTGAAGGAAAAAAATACAATTAAAAAGAAAAGAATTCATCTCTGAATGACCTACTAATATTTAATGCCACGCGTTAAGCTATGGGGAGTGTTAAATGTTAATGATATTAAGCCACCAACTAGATTCAAACCGTTAAAGAGTTATAGGGACAATATTTAATTAATTCAAGAGCCTAAATACTCGTTTAAACAAACTCCATATACGGGTCAACCGGTATTCTTTAATTCGCGAATTAGGCGATCCGATCCAACATGTGCCATCCACGTGATGCCACATGCGTTTCTTCAATTGCGGCGCGGGATACAATGCCTGCTTGGGTTAAGCTAAACCAAGCTTGTTTAACTTCGACGGCACGTTAACTAAATATTCCGTCAATATTTCAAGTTTTTGATCACTAACTGATACATCATTAATATAGTTTTATTTTTGAAACTTAATACGTAATCAACTATAATTGTTATAAATAATACTTGTTAATTGAAATTGTCATCATAATATATATGATATCCAACATCTGAAAGAGAAGATAAAAAAAAGTTCGCTTGATAAGCATAACCTTATATGTTATAATTATATCATGATTTTTTCATAGAAATTTTCTTAATTGAGTTGATCCAAGGGATGGTGTTGACGCACTCGGATCAGCTACTGCAGTCGAGTCGTTACAAATGGTATCAAAGCAAGCTTATGCAGTACATGACATAGGGCATCAATAAGCATATCAATGTACATATGTCACCAATATATCATATTTTTGTGTGTGGAAGGGTCTTGTGGTGACCTAAAGAATGTTAGCTTTATAAGTATACCGCTCGCCTGATATTTCATCATATACCATAGTTATTATGAAAATATTTTGTAGTGACATAAGAGATGTTGGTGAAGTGTGATGTTTGATCAGTTAAGCTTATAACGGCTCGGATCGGCTACTCTGGTCGATCGTTACAATATAAGTGCTTTAATCCGATCGGATCGTTACAAATAGTATCAAAGTCAGGTTCTCCACAGTAGATGACAGAGGTCATCGAAAGGATGAGAGGATCCCGAGGTCTGTCTTTGCTTGTGCCGAATGAGGGCGTCCAGATTCTGTTAGTGGGGGTGTATGTGACATCCCACTTCGAAAAAGAAAAGATAAGATTAGAAAATTGATAAACATATCCATCATCTCATATGTCACCATTATATCATGATTTTCGTGGAAATATCATGTGATAACCTAGGGGATGTTAGTGAAGTGTGACGCTGAATCAACTAGGCATATAGTGGTTCTATCGATTACTCCAATCGAATCATTACAATATATGTGCTTCAGATGAATTACTACGTGATTTTCGTAACTATGGGCTGTTTTTTAATCAACTTATAGATTGTGGACGCTTACAGACCTAGTCTACGTTAATAAATAAAAAACTAAAAATTAATTTTATATTAAAAAATTGGAACTCAGAAAAATTATGGAAAAAGAGCTTCTTGCGTCGGCAGTAAATAAACGTCATCCACATGTATCACATTATATATATTTTTTGTTAATCATGTGTGCTATTGTAAATCCATCAAATGGTAAACATGATGTTAATTAAAAAAATTAACTGCAAAAATCAATAATGTCATCATAAAGAAGGTAAAAAAAACAACTAAATAAAACAACGTAGTTTCGAAAAAGGTTCAGTAGGCCCAATTAGGATTTAGAATAAAAATCGTCATTTTGATTTTATTTTTTGAAAACTACATATTCTTTAACCTACAATTTTTAACAGTTCTGAGTTCTGATATGAGGCCATGAAATAAATTAAGCCATTGTAGCATCACATGCATGATGCTGGATTGCTGGGTGCATCGTGAACCAAATAGTAAGAGTAATCAATTAATGCTAACCGAATCCTCAGAAGCCACATTCAAGAGGTACCGAATTCCTACTTGTGACGCGTTTAATATTGAATCTTATCAACGGACAAGCTATAAGCAACATTAAAGGACGAATCTTATTATTTGTATTTTTTTCAAATTCAGTACTCCCTTTATACCTTAATATAATTTCATATATTTCTTTTAGACGTCTCAAAAAATACATTACCTTTCCGAAAATGAGATAAAGTATATCATCACAAACATTATTTGTATCCCTTTTCAATCTTTATTTCACTTTTAACATTCTTTCATTATTCATATCCCTTTTACTTAATTTTTCTCTGAAACCCTCTCTTTCTCAATCATTATCTTTACTTTCTCATTCTTCATGAAAGAGTAATATTTAGTTTCAATTTGTTACATATTGAATATTGTAGTGAATTCTTTTCGAGGTGACATTGGAGCTTCACTTTGTTGAAAGAAAGTGAGAAAAAAGGTTACAAAACTAAAATACAGTTTCGTCAAGTCGTAATTTAATAAATTGTTTCATCTATTTTACCGGGAAAAATATCTTTATTTACTAAAATTTTCATGCCATGAAATAGTACATGGGTGTAGTGTTCGCTGGCCTGTTCCCTCTTTTCGGTGTGTTGCTTCTGGTTGTTTTGTGTCTCCCGTTTGTTTTAGGGCTTTGCCTTCTATAAGAAAAAAAAAACTTAAATAACGTATTTATGTAATTAAAAAGAATAACTGCATCGGGACTGAAGATACCACCATCAGTCATCAGGTACTGTGGGCGGAGGGTCCCATATTGTCCGATCTCCAATCACGCGGTTTCTCGAACACCGCAAGCAAAGTTTGCCATGTTTGAAGCGAAACACTGTCTGCCCCGGTTCCCATTGACTGCACTAAATTAATAGCGTCCGTGCGGGTCCGCCGGCTGTGGCAAGCGTGCATGTGTTTGTCGCTTTAAAGGGTACTGTGATTTTTTTCAATTAAGCCAAAAGCTAAATAAATTGTGGACATATTACAAAAGACGCCTTTTTTCACAATGTTATTCAATTTTTTTTGATTGATGGGTGGAAATAGTAGT
>JAWWMW010000885.1:5273-16446 GCA_035048345.1 Echeveria elegans
AGCGGAAGGGAATGTTGAGATTCCTTATATAGCTGATGAGAATGCTGATGAGGATCCGGAGATTAGGGTTAGTGTTAGGGATGATGGACCGGTTGGTAAGAGGCTGAATGATACGATGGTTACGAAAGGGAAAGAGTTGATTTTGGATAAGGTTAGGGTTTATGTTGAGAGCATGGCAAAAGGTGGCACCGCTAAGGAGGAGGAAATTATTAGTAATTTGCGGGTGAAGGAACCTGTTGCTGCGAAGTCTGGTAATTCGGTTTCAGCACCCTGCCACAGCGAGTAAAGCTGATGCTGCGAAGAAGATGGATAAGAAGGGGTTTAAGAGTATAAGTTTGACCGAGAAGTTTAGTTGCAGGGCTAGGGATTTGTATGAGATACTTATGGATGATAATCGGTGGAAGGAGTTTACTCAGAGTAATGCTAAGATTAGTAAGGAGGTTGGTGGCGATTTTAGTATTTTTGACGGGTCTGTTACTGGGAAGAATGTTGAATTGCTGGAGGGGAAGCTGATTGTTCAGAAATGGAGGTTTGGTAGCGGGGCTGATGATGTTTGTTCAACAGTGAGTGTGCTGTTCCTAGATTTTGTGTATTTGTGTTGGATATTGGGTTGATTTATCTTATGCAAAGTCTGAGTTTTATAATTTAACATTGCAGGTCAGGATCACATTGGATGAGCCGTCTCCAGGTTACACCACACTGACCTTGAAGCAGACTGATGTCACCGAGGAAGACAGGTCAGTTTACTCAAAAGATGATGTTTTTGCAAAAGGGAGTATCAGGTCTCATTGTGTTGCTGAAGCACTGTTTTTTATTGTAATGATGATGATGCAGGTATGGGAATGCAACTGTGGTGGAAAACACTGAGAGGGGATGGCGCGAGCTCATCTTTCACAAGATACGTTCTGTTTTTGGTTTTGGAATTTGATCTTGAGTGTTGAATGTGGTTGCTCAAGTTTTCCATTATGAAAGGGGTTTGCTACTCTCAGCTGTATTCATGTGTTGCTGAACTTATTTATTGATGCACTCACTTCATGCTAATGAATGATAATGTTGCTTCAAGTTTGGCTTAAAATTTGTTATCTAAATAATCGTACCTGGTGAAATAAGTATTTATTCTGATAGTTGTTAATCTATCACGAGCATCCTGCAGATCGATGAATCGTCAAATGCATATGCAGCTTAGTTGCTCCCTTGGAGTTCATTAGGTTGTCATTCTGTGAATGCGTATGGCTCTTTCGCATTTTGTTGTTGTTGTGCCTGATGCCATATTTAGTAGTTGTATCTGTGTATTCTTAATAGTGTGATGATCTTCTGTATCATTGAATGAAAGGATTTAAACATTGGTCGCAACTCTGGAACTAGTTGACTGATGCCCATTGGTTAATTTCAGGCATGTATGCAGCAACTGTTTTCCTGCCTGTAGTATTGACTTCTCTTTGGTTCTTTGTCAGTTCGTGTTTCTGTTCATTCAGTGGAGGGAATGTTAACAGATTACACTGTATAGTGCATAAGAGGAAAGAAAAACATGCATTCCCTCGAGCACATTCAATGTCCGTTCCTCCACAACCAGTTGGAATATGTTTTAAAGCGCCGAGCCAAGCTGTAGCAACTGATCCTCGATGAAATGGGATTTCAAAGAATTCCCTATGAATGGAAACTTTAATTTCAAATCAAGGAAGTGTGTCATTGTTCAGACTAATAAAAATCCAAACCGCAAATCAGTAGCTCTAATGCTCTGCGTTCACTTACAAGAAATGAAATCATTTGTAAATGATGGATATATGAATGTAAAATGGGATTTCGATCCGGTGCACCCATGTAGAGATGTTAAATCGGGCGGGAGCGGATGTTAATGGGCGGGTATAATTGGGTAATGGGCTTAACGGGAAAAATTCCGTTTAGCTCATTAACACTATTGGGACTAACGGAAAGGATTTTAATGGGTAATGAGATTAACGGGTATTGGAATAATTTATCCCATTAAGTTAATGAAAGGTAAATGAGATCCTTTTTAACCGGCGATTTTTGAAATATTATTGAGTAATGTGACATTTTGACGCTCCTATTTAGAGGTATCAAATATAGCAAGAGCGGTACGAGTACAATTGAGTTATAACCGAATGAAAAAAAATTCCGTTTAGCATATTAACACTATTGGGATTAACGGACGGAATCTTAATGGCTAATGGGCTTAATGGGTATTGAGACTATTTATCCCAATAAGCTAATAGAAAGTTAACGGATTATTTTTTAACGGGCGGTTATCGGGATTCCATTGGGTAATGAGACATTTTGACACCTCTACACCCATGCTACTAGGAGCATCGAAACTTCTCTTCTGTTTTCGAATGTATTTGCCTCAAATTTTGAATTTGACGTAAATTAGAGAATTATACCTCTTTGAATCAGCTTTCCAATCATATATTGAACGTTTTCAATGGACACATTATGTGTTCCCAACAAGCTCTTAAGCAAAAAAAGTATATTTGTTTGTTCGATGCACCTATTAAGTTACAATTTATTAGTTTATATGTTGAATTCAGATTCTGAACCAAAGACATTCGAAAAATATGAGAGAATTTTTATTACACTGTGCAGTGGGTGCACCGAAATATACAATGAGCACGCGTTACCAGGGCCGAAGGAATTGGGAACTACGTAATTACAGTCTTACCCCGAACGGGCAGAATCAAATAGCGGCGTCACCGTTAGCCGAAACCATAAGTTCTAACCTAATTGCATTAATACTAATCACAAACGGGCAGTTAATTAACTCTTAATCACCAAACTGTAACTGCGTTGACTATTAGGTCAGGTTAAGTCTGACGTAAAATCCTTTTCCTTGGATCGACACCAAACCCTAACATCATCAAATCAGCGATCGAAACCCTAGTCATCATATTGACGCTTATCGTCGGGATTCCAATCGGAATCTACCAGGTAGTTGAGTTGAATTTCATATCAATCGGAGCCGTAGCTCTCACGTATCGAGTCGTCGCCGATTTTTTTTTAAATTTATCGATTGCTGATTGATTGTCAAGAATTGTTGATTTGCTGTTAGTGGATTGAGTTTAGTATGGGGAGTGGTAAGGCGGAGTGGTGAATATGAAAGAGAAGAATTCTACAGCCACTCTCCAGCGTATTCTAGTTAATTGCGCTACCCAGGTACCCAACTGGCTACTACTACGTTTATTGAATTCAAGTATTATACTACTACTCATGACTCGCGTGGATAGTGAAATTATTCTAAAACTGATCTATGTTCTGATGACTTGGGCGGATGATGTTTTTGTAGTTGTTGGGAAAGTTACATTTTGCATCGGGTTTGATGAAACTAAGTACTGAGTTTGATTTTACGCTTTTTCGTGTTTAAATATAGCACATTAGGATATAAGCTAGATGTCACGAGCGCTTTACTCTTTTTTCTTCATGTATGTTATGTAGTGTACCATGAAATGAGTCACTCTGAACCTTTGAAATGACAAGTGATGCTTGGTGTATTTGGAACAATATCCCTGCAGTTTCTCTTTTGTTTAATGGTCCATGTGGTTCGTGTACTTATCAATTCAATTTTTTTATTTGCAGGCTAAGGCGTATGGTAGTTGTGTGGCTTCCAAGGTACCAGAAATTGAACACAACATGTGTCTGAAGGAATTTCTAGGATTAAAAACTTGCATGCAGAATACGGTATATTTCATTTATGTACTTCGTTTCATTCATTTGAAATGAGTATGACGCCACATGTCCATGTCTTACCATCTTTAAAGAAGGGTGTTACTGAATATCTATTGCTGTAGCTCAAGCGTAAAGCTTAGATCTCCTGTCCAGTGTCTCATACTCTGTGAAGCTCTCAACAAACTCCGGAATCCAACTTGACAGCTGCGGACCGCTCACATTTACAATAGATAGTTAAAAGAAGGCAAGTGGTTGCGTACTATGTAAATTGATTGCCTTATTTTGCATTCCCTGGAATGTCGCCGCCTTGC
This sequence comes from Echeveria elegans, assembly GCA_035048345.1. Lineage (NCBI taxonomy): Eukaryota > Viridiplantae > Streptophyta > Magnoliopsida > Saxifragales > Crassulaceae > Echeveria > Echeveria elegans. The sequence continues at coordinate 9,263 of JAWWMW010000885.1, forward strand.
AGTAAACTTAACTCTACATTTTTCTTTGTTGTTCTAAAATGCATTATTTACTCTGGCACTTCCTCGGGAATTATCTATGGTCGACGTTTTCACTGAATAAGCTGCTTTCATGTCGTGTAGTCTGGAAGCATGTTTGGAAAGTCTAGCTCCCAGTCAAGTGCTTCCTTCAGTGGATCTGGATCTCTTTCGCATGTGTACATTCAGAGTCCTCCATTAAAGTGCAGAGTGCCAGGGTCCAGGGGATTATATTATGATGATGGCAATAAGCTTCTGATCAGTACAACATCGGATCAGGTAATACACTCTGAACAAGGCACAGTTCTTATATGTGGCACTTAGAAGACCTTGTAATGGCATGAAGATTTATTATCTGCAGGTTTTCACCTGGAAGACTGTTCCATTTTCTCCTTCTGTGTCACCAGCCTGTGATTTGATTAGTGAAGGATCTATTTTATCAGTTCGATTTTCTTTGGACGCAAAGGTCTTAGCAGTTCAACGATCCAGTCATGAGATTCTGTTCCAAGATAGGGAAACTAAGAAGTGTTTTACTCACAGATGTAAAACAGAATCTGAAAGCATTTTGGGATTTTTTTGGACAGATTGCCCGACTTGTGACATTGTAATTGTCAAAACAAGGTGCGTGATATGTACTGTATTGACATATATCTTAGGTTTCATTTAACTGCTCAAATAGATGATCATTTTTGTACTTGAGCACTCTATTATCTTTCGTTTATGTACAAGCGTTGTCCTAAAATATATTATTTTGGCAGTAAGTTTTTCTTTCTAGCTGATACCCATACTTTTGTATGTCAGTGATTGTTCACGTATTTCAAATGTTGCAGTGGACTGGATTTCTTTGCTTACAGATCCCTATCAAGTTCTCTTCATCTAGTAGAGACAAAGCGGTTAAATGTGAGTTGGTATGTCTATACACATGAAAGCCGCCTGGTTCTTCTCTCTTCGGGTGTGCAATGCAAGAATTTCACTGGTGTTCAGGTATTGTTTGTTTCAGTTATGGTTTCACTCTGGTGTTCTTATGAAACTTGAATAAGTGTTTATGAGAAAAGGAGTGTGTTTAAGTACTTGAGGTCACTCACTGTGATTACGATACCTACTGAAATTGCTGTTCAGTTTTGTAATATACAAAATGTAATTTTTCTGACCATCCACTTTTGTTCAGCTTTCATCAGCAGGTGTAATTTGGCTGCCGAAATTTGAGATGGTTATGGCCAAGTCCGAGGCTAATAATAAGCCTGTTTTAGCAGTAGATGATGTCCACATCGTCACAGTGTAAGTGCTAACGGAAGTTTCTTGCATCCCAGAATTATGATCATTCAGTCGATAAGAAGAATGTTTATGATGTGTATCACAGATATGGTAGGATATACTGCCTGCAAGTGGACAGGGTTGCGATGCTTCTCCACTTTTATCGGTTTTATCGGGATGCTGTTGTCCAGCAAGTACGTAAGCCATTTTGTGATTATAACTCTTTGGCTGTGACATGGTATGATTTTTACTGTTTTCCATATATCGTGAATCCCGTTAATTGTGCTTATTGGGGTTCCATCTCACATGCATATGAGGCATGAATTCTCAATTTTTAAATCAGAAACACCTTTGATCGGCTCGATAATGCTTAGGGGAATTTGCTTATGCTGCATAATTTTTCGATCATTCTTGTAAGACCAAATTCCAAGTTTGATAAACTTAAATCTTTAATTCAGGGCTCACTGCCAATTTATTCGAGCAAGATTACAGTAAGTGTGGTAGATAATGTTCTGCTTGTTCATCAAGTGGACGCTAAGGTGGTCATACTGTACGATATATTCGGAGATTCTCGAGCACCCATATCTGCCCCTCTCCCAATGCAGATTAGGGGGCTACATAGGAATAATTCTTCATCACGTTCCCTCTGTAAAGAAAGTGACAGTTCTGAAACAAATGACATCAAAAGTGAAATCAGTGTGTACCTGGATGACTGGACCTTTCTTGTGCCAGATCTTGTTTGTGACATTGGCAAAGGGCTTCTGTGGAAGATCCATCTAGACTTGGAGGCAAGTTCCCTGATGTAGGTCTGTGCATGGTGATTGCGTGCTATTTTACTCAATTTTTTTTGTTTTGTGTGTGTGCAGGCTATCTCTGCCAGTAGCTCGGAGGCTGCGTCAATGCTAGAGTTCCTGCAGCGAAGGAAGTTAGAAGCAAACAAGGTAGCTTCAGAATAACCACTAGATCACAGTTTGTAATTGTTTATTCTTTCCTAGTATTATTGTTGCATTATTGTGTATATTGGATGATGCTTCTTTGTGAGGACATTAGCCCATGTTTCGAAATGCTTAAATCAACCTCTAAAAATATGGTGATGTACGTTTCACTTGTGTGTTTGCTGTCCAAGCAGTGTAGATAGAAAACATTCAGAGTAGTCTCTTTCTGGCTGAATATGGAAACAAAATAATGTGTTTCTGGGGTTAAATCTTTTCAGGCCAAACAACTGTCATTAGCGATGACACGAACAATAATTGTTGAACGAAGACCCATTCCTATTGTTGCAAAGGCGCTGGATATTCTAGTTACTTCTTACTCGCATTCAAGTAAATCTGGGATTTCGTTGAAGTTAATCAAAGCTGAAAAAGACTCAGTTTCAGGGGGGGTGGCACATGCAAGTAGCTCCATAAATCAAATAAATGAATCAACTGGTAAGAAATGGCCATGGAATCTTTATAATTTGCAGCTAACATATTTTTATTAAAATTAGGCTTAGTACCAATGATTTTTTCTGATTTAGATTCAGATGATGATATCAAACATAGAACAATTGACATCACTGGCGTGCAACACGGAGGAAGTACAAGTCAAGAGCGGTATCATGAAAAGTCAGCTGAAAGTCAATCATCATCATTTCAGTCTCAGGCATCCAGTTCTAGCAGTACACCTTTGAATGCAAATGTGGCCGAATCGGACTCTCAGTTGATTTCTGCTGCTGTTTCACCTGATGAGATTTACACATTTGTGTTTGCTCCTGTTGAAGAAGAAATGGCTGGAGACCCTTCTTACTTGGTGGCTATTATCCTTGAGTTCCTGCAGAGGTGAAATAGCATTTTTGTCGCGTACCAAAATTAATGAGCTTTAATGCACTTACCGGGATGTGTGACATATGCAGCCATCTAGATCTAGTGTCGTCTTCCTTGTTATCTCATGTGCTTTATGTTTATATTTGCAGTGCTAACTCGGAGAAAGTTAAAGTGAACGCAAATCACTACGTTTTGATTATACAACTGCTGGCCCGCAGTGAAAGGTATTCAGAACTTGGATTGTTCATCATAAACAAGGTACTCAATTCTTAGAATGGTTACATATTATATAAATTTATTATGGGATTTGTCTCAAAAAGAAGTATTATGACAACATTGGGATTTTCTTGACAGATAGTTGAACCATCAAAAGAAGTGGCATATCAACTATTGGAATCTGGTCGTCAGAACCAACCAACTAGAAAACTTGGTCTCGACATGCTGAGACAACTCTCTTTACACCAGGATTATGTTGTACTGCTTGTACAAGACGGGTACTACTTGGGAGCTCTCCAATATGTTCGGAAGTTTAAGGTAAGGTTCTTGGCCAGCCTCATTTCTATTAGGGGTGAATCATTGCTGATTCATGCACCCAAGTTTGTAGGCAGTTGTCTTCCTAATATACGTAGTTATTACTCCATGGATGCCATGTTTAACAATGTTAGTCAGATGTATTCGCCTTGTTGATAACAAAAGTGAACTAATCCTTGGTGTTAATCAATTCAAGAACTTTTTCGTACTCTTATTAAATTACATGCATTCCTTGACTAAATTGTCGAAATACTGAAACGCTTGTTCAGGTAAATCCAGTCCGCCCATCTATGTTTCTGGAAGCTGCATTATCCTCAAACAACTCTCAGCACCTAGCTGCCATGTTGAGGTTCTTCTCCGACTCCTCTCCGGACTTTAAAAGCAGTGCAGAATATAACACCTACTGCCGCGTACTCAACGGGATGAACTCATCCATCTCAACTTGATATTTTATATGCATGTATCTTTCTCTTAGACAAATGAGAAGAAAAAAACATTTATATCAAAGCAAAAATGTGAATTTAGACAGCTGCGGTGCTGCAAAAACAGATTGAATTTCCATATTTTTATCACCTCTGTTTACCAAAAATAGTATTTCGAGCTCTCTTTTTCTTCATGAAGAACTTTCAATAGTTCCCTAGTTCTGAAAGGAGTGCAAAACTAACAGGCCGACACAACCTAAAAATTGCACTGCTTGTGTAATCCCCTTCATCACATCCATCAAATACAAGGCTTCAAATTCACATCTGTCTTCGATTTTTCCGGGTAAAACAAACTTGGATGTTCTTAATTTTCAGACATTATTCTCGTCGAATTCGATCGGACAAAAACAGAATTACCGTTCCAACAATATCCTCCAACAACATCTTGTTGTCTCTATTCCATCTCTCCTCTCCTCATCTTTTTTTTCAAAAGAACAAGTTGAGGTTTCGAGGTAAATATACTTTTCATCGAATCAACAAACTTTTTTTTTTTTTGGAATTTCTTCCCAACTGATTGAGATGGTTATATGCATTTTCTGAAATATATATATATAGGGGGATCATGTATTGCTCAAGGTAATAAATCTGCTTCAGGTCATCTTCGTCCTGTTTTTGAGATTTTCCGATTTTTACAAATCAAGCAATGTCATGCTGCGGCGGTACAGAGGAGGAAAACCTTGGCCCTCCGGCCAGCCAATACAATGCAGCTCCTCCCAAAGGAGGCAATGCATATGGTGGTAAAGAAACAAAATACCCGAGTAGTCCATTATTTTGGATATTTCCTAGAATCATAACTGAAATGAGAATGCAGGTAATGAGAGAGGCGAACCACGAGCTTCGAATACAGCCAGAAATGGGGCTCCTCAGAAAATCCTCCCCATTGAAACTCCAGTACTAAAACTCGATGTGTTAAATAGGTTGACGGGTAATTTTGGTTCCAAAGCGTTGATAGGTGAAGGCTCTTACGGCCGTGTTTTTTATGCTAAACTGAGTGATGGACAAGAAGTTGCGTTAAAGAAGTTGGATGCAAGTACACTAGACGAAGATTCAGATTTTACTGCTCAGGTAATTTTTTTTTTCCTTCCTTTTGCTTAAATCTCGACGCGCATGTTCTGTCTGACCTTTTGGATCCTGACCTCTGCAGTTATCGATAGTTTCCAGACTCAAGCATGAGAATTTGGCGGAGCTGATTGGATACTGTTTAGAGGGAAGTAATCCAATTTTGGCATACCAATATGCCTCAAAGGGCTCTTTACACGATGTGTTACATGGTATTATTTTCTTCGAATGGTTTGCAATATTCTCGTCCGAAACAAAAATTTTATTTTATTGAAAAGGTTATTATGGTTTAGGAAGGAAGGGTGTGCAAGGTGCCAAACCAGGACCAGTTCTGAGCTGGAATCAGCGAGTTAAAATTGCTTATGGTGCTGCAAAAGGCTTAGAGTACTTGCACGAAAAAGTACAACCGCCCATCGTTCATCGTGATGTCAGGTCTAGCAATGTGATGCTCTTCGATGACTAATTTGCCAAGATAGCTGATTTCAACTTGACAAATCAGTCATCAGACTCCGCAGCTCGCTTACATTCCACCAGAGTCTTGGGAACATTCGGTTACCATGCACCTGAGTATATCTCTCTTTTTTTTGTCAAAGAAAATAATTCAGTGCTTCTGCATTCATGCCCTTGATTTATTGTTACTGAGCGAAAAATGCGCAGGTATGCGATGACAGGGCAAATAACCCAGAAAAGCGACGTCTACAGTTTTGGTGTGGTACTCCTGGAGCTTTTGACAGGAAGAAAGCCAGTTGATCACACAATGCCAAAAGGACAACAAAGTCTTGTAACTTGGGTATGTATGTATGAATCTCACATTCTCTTGTGCAATATTTTTAACTGATCATCGTCTTCCTCTAGGCAACTCCGCGTCTAAGTGAGGATAAAGTGAAGCAATGCGTGGATCCGAAGCTCAGCAATGACTATCCACCAAAGGCCATCGCGAAGGTGCCATCAGTTTCATCAAATTACTTCGAACTTATTTAAAGAAAAAAAAAATCAAGGTAACATTAAGGTACTTTTTTTGTGTGTGTATGTATTCAGCTTGCGGCAGTTGCAGCACTATGCGTTCAATACGAGGCAGATTTCCGGCCAAACATGACCATAGTTGTGAAGGCCTTGCAGCCACTGCTGAATGCAAAACCAGCAGCTACTGACTGTCAAGCTTGATCATCAGCCAGTCACTAGCGCGACGATTTGGAGCACTGCTTACACTTAAACTTGGTACCATCTTTGTTATCCTGAAACCGTTGCATTTGTACTTGTACAAGAATCTGAAAGAGAAGAATTTTGGATGGTTCCAATTGTATCATAACATTTATACATTATTTTCTTTTCGATCTTTGCTAAGTTTCTCAAAAAAAAAAATCAATCTAATTTTCTACGAAGATAATATGGGAAAAAAACATAACTATATTCTTATATACAACCTGTAAATTGAAAATGAATGAATTTCTGATTTTATTACAATTTCCCAACAAAATGGGAGTCAATGTATACATAAAGATATACTACACGGGATCACAGCTCGGAATAATGATCAATGTATGCTAATAACAAATGAAAAGCGATCATCGATCAAAATCGCTTTCAATAATTAGAACATAAATAAATAAAAATAAACACATCATAAATAAAAGAAAACAACTAAACAATCTAACATCTTAATGCCAGATGTTCAAAATAATAACCTCTCGCTCTCCACATGAGTGAATCACGGGAGATGAGAGAAATAAAAACTCTCACACTTCCTAGGAACGCGGCGCAGAAGATGAGAGAAATAAAAGCTCTCACCCATCGTAGGAACGCGCCGCAGAAGAGGTGAGAAATTTGTAACTGGGTTCCAACTGTAGCGTGGAACAGAAATCAATTATTCCAAATGAATTTTTAATTATAAATAAAAAAATTAATGAAAATTAAACCAAATAAAAAAATCTAGATTATATTATCAGCACTAGATAATTATTTTATACATAATTTTAAATATATTATATTACAGTTAGATAAAATCTACATAATTTTAAGGGTTTATTAGCAAAAACCACCC
>JAWWMW010000885.1:70849-89134 GCA_035048345.1 Echeveria elegans
CAAATATATTTAAGTAACAAATAGCTGGTAAAATACAGTCTAAGAAGGCAGAAATCCAGATAATACAATTAAAACTTGTCAAATATACGATCACATATATTTAAATAAAGTCATATACAAACAAATACGGACAAATACGACCAAAAATAAAATAATAGGAATAAATACGTGTGGATGACGTGTGGTGTAAATAAAAGTATGGTGAGAGGCATTTTTGTCAAATGAAGTTTTGTTTTGTCTTTATCTTTATTTTGTTTTATTATTCTATGATCTTTAGCAACGAAAATCAGAATTTTAGGGACGAATTTTTTGTGTGAGTATTTGTGTATTGACGATTGAATTCTTTTATATATATAGATTAATAGTCCACACATTTGCGCTAACAAATTTGTCAATAACTTATTACGTATAAGGTACTTTGTCAACTCTGAGGTTACCCCAATCCTGTGTTCCATAACTTAGTGCCGTCTAATCGCGTTATTAGTCGGAAAATATCCTCAAAATATAAATGATTAAGCAAGGTCCGTTTAGTTCATGGAAAAAAATTAGAATGAAAAAATACATATAAAAATAAGTTTGTTACACGTGGAAAATGAAAATAATAACACATAATCCAGTGCAAACTTTTTCAAAAAAAAAAAATCACATTTCATTGCAGTTTCAATTTTTTTTCATCCATATTTTCCGGAGGGTAAGAGTTTCAAATGGGAAAAGTCCTAAAAGTCATTTATTTTTATACGCTTCTTTTTATGTGACAGTTGTACCAAAAAATTATATGTACAAAATGATAATCGATGTATATAACACAACTCATTGCGAAACAAATGACATATTGAGCCACTAAATCCTAGGTAGTTTTATTATTTTCGCACTAGCGTGCCGTCCGTCGTTCCGACGGAATGCGTCGTTCCGAATGCGCAATCGAATCGGTCAAATACGGACGGGACTCGATCGATCAATTTTTGGGCACGTGTGGTCTGTGTAATTAAAACTTCTAATTTTTATTTTTAATGGGTCGGGCCCGTGTGTTGTGTGTAAATTTAAAATTTTCATTTAAACTTTTTAAATTTTTAATGAGCCGGACTGAGCTCGTGTGCTTAAAATCCGATCAAATGACATTTTTGTAATTATTTCGAATTGATGATCCGACCACCACCAACCCTTATATATATATATATACTAGCTGCACTCCCGTCGTTCCGACGAGAATTTTTCTCGTGTCTCTATTTGATTTATCTAAAAATTCTAAATGTTATCCGCTTAATTTTTTATTTTTAATGTTAATTTTTAATAATTTCAATTTTCAATTTCAATTTTTAACTATTTATTTTTAATATTTTCAATTTTTAATTCTTAAAATTTATTTTTTATTTAATGGGCCAAATTGGTTCTCGTGTCTCTATTTAATTTTTCTAAAAATTCTAAATGTTTTCCGCTTAATTTATTATTTTTAAAATTAATTTTTAATAATTTCAATTTTTAATTTATTTTGATTTTTGATTTTGATTTTTAACTGTTTATTTTTAATATTTTTCAATTTTTAATTTTTAAAATTTATTTTTTATTTAATGAGCCAGATTGGGCCCGTTATCTTTAATTTATGATATATTTGTAATTAATGATAAGAATAGGGGTAAAATTGTGAAGAAAAAGATTAATGTGTCAGATTGGGCCCGTTAACTTTAATTTATGGTACATTTATAATTAATGATAAGAAAAGAGATGAAATTGTGAAAGGGCAAAAAAAAATTAAGGGTAAAATTGTAATTTTAGGTGTTGATAATTCAATCAGCACCTAATCTTTTACTCCCTCCGTCCTCTTTTGTTCTTCCTGTTTCTATTTTGGATGTCCCTTTTGTTCTTCCTATTTCCATTTTAGGCATTTCTCTTTCCTACTTTTACTCTCACATAACACTCTCTTTCCTACTTTATTCTATACTCACTTACTTTTTTATTTTTTTCTCTCTCACATCTTATTATTTCTTAAAAACCGAATCAAAAAGCAAACAAGAACATCAAAAGGGGACGGAGGGAGTATTAGATTAGATAGATGAAATATTTCTACAAAATTTTACATAAATACATACTCTAATCTCTATTTATACTTATTTGAGTTATTTCCGCAAAACAATAAATATCCCAAAAATGTAATTCCAGAGTCTTTACGCCTTATTTATTAGAGAAAATATATATTAAAAAAAGTAACAAAAACACGTCTCACCTTTATAAACCCTAAAACGAGCAGCGCCGGCGCAACAATGGAATTCGAAGCACCGGCGACCGCCGTAATGGAAGACGACTTCGCGTCCTCCGTTCTCTCTCAATTAACCAATTCAATGCAAGAAGACCACCAACACATCTGCACAGTACTCGGCACCATGTCACAAGAGCTTAAAGACCAGAACCTTCCTTTATCTCCAATCGCTTATTTAGGCGCTACATGCTCGTCACTCGAACGTCTAGCTACGGAGGCTGATTCGATTATGCATACTGTTGAGGCGTTAATGGCGATTTTATGTATGGTTATGAAGAGAGTGTCGAATGGGATTTTGGTTAAGAAGAGTGAGTTTGTTTGTGGATTGGTGGATAGGGTTTTGAGGTGTAGGAATTTGTCCGATGGTGGAGTTGTTTCGTGTTTGAAGTGTGTTTCGAGGATGCTTACTGTTAGGGAGAGTGTTGTGTGGAGCGATGTCTCGGCTTTGTATGCTAGTCTCATTAGCTATATTACGGATTCCAGGCTGAAGGTGAATTCTTGTTTCCTTGGTTCAGGTTTATGTGAATTATTTGCGTAAATTTGCATTGAACTGAAATGAATAGACCTGACCTAACTGGTAGTAGAATTGAATTGTGAAATTCAATATTGTGTGAATTTTACCTACTTTATGTGAAATTGTGTGAGAGATATATTGGCTGAGATTGAGAATGATGGTCAACAGGTGCGCAGACAGGCACATTTGTCAACGTGCGATGTTCTACAACATTTCCAAAGAGTGCCGGTGGTGTTGTCGCCAGCAAGCGAGGGGATCACGAACATTTTGGAAAGATCGCTCTTACTTGCGGGAGGATCAAATGGAAACTCAGCTGAAGGGGCGAAGGGGGCTCAGGAAGTTTTGTATGTACTAGATGCATTGAAGGAGTGTCTTCCGTTTTTGTCAGCAAAGTACACTACTAGCATTCTTAAGTATTATAAAACTCTGTTGGAATTGGGGCAGCCACTTGTCACAAGAAGAATAATAGATAGTTTGTATCTAGTTTGTCTCCAACCATCTAAAGAATGTGCCCCAGAAGTTCTATTGGATTTGCTTTGCTCATTAGCTATATCTGCCTCGACAAAGGAGACATCTTCTGATAATATGACATTTACTTGTCGTCTGCTTGCGCCTGGAATCGAAAAAGTATATGCCTCAAACAGAGAAATATGTATTGTGAAGCTTCCTGTTGTGTTCAATGCTTTGAAAGGTTGGGTACATTCCTTTATTGCTGGTTTGACTTTCAACATAAAATAGAATATTCCTTGTTAATATGAACTCTGTGAATATTCTTGTGAAACATCAACAGATATCTTGGCATGTGAGCATGAGGAGGCTGTGCGTGCATCAGCAGAAGCATTAAAGAAACTTATACATTCGTGCATCGATGAGAGCATGGTCAAACAGGGGAAAGACAGACTAATGTTGGATGCTAATGTTAATTCAAAGAAATCGACACCCACAACCATAGAAAAACTCTGCGTGATTGTTGATAGTTTGCTTCATTATCGTTTCACACAAGTATGCGATATGTCCTTCCAGATTGTTGCAGCCATGTTTGAAAAATTAGGTAATTTCAGCACATCTCTTAAAGCCCCTATCTGTAGATTCATAAGTGAATTTGATTGCGATGCTGCCTTACTTAGCTTGTAGTTGGGTCGGTCCTGAAGGTAATAAAACAAAGCTATGATATTTGTTACTGTTAGTCTTTTAAAACCATCAAGCTTAAAGCCTTAAACATCATATTAGTTATGTAGATGGTCTTCCTCTTTGTTGGTTGAGAAATAAAGGTGATTTCTGTTTCAATAGCTGTTGAATCATACTACCTGATGAGTGGAACTATCAAGAGTTTAAAAGAGTGGCAGATGCTGTCAGATGAAGATTTCTCGTTCAGGAAGCAGGTATACTGCTGCTAAACCTATGACTCTTCTTCATTTAGAAATGTGATGTGGTTGTATGCGAGCTTCTTTCACGCTTTTAGAAAATTACTTGCCGGGCAATCTTACCCGTCTATATTTATCAATGACTAACGTGATTGATTCTATTAACTGCCTTCCCTTTGGTGAACATTGTAATCATTCAAAAGCTTTCTTCTCTTATATTTCAGTTTTGCATGTTGTGTACATTGTATAGATTAATACAAATGACATTTGGTGGGAGACTTGGTTATTAATTTTATATACATCATGGAAGCTCACTTAAATTTTACCATCTCGTTTCTGACTCTCAAGTAATGTTGTCTAGTTGCATGAATGCATTGGTTCGGCTATTGGTGCAATGGGGCCAGAAATGTTTTTAAGCCTCATACCCCTAAACTTGGATGCTGAAGATCCTTCTGAAGCGAATGTGTGGCTATTTCCTATCTTAAAGAGCTATACTGTGGGAGCTAAATTAAGCTTCTATTCTCATACCATTTTGCCAATGATTGGACCACTGAAGAGGAAGGCTCAAAAGGTGATGAAGTGTGAGCATTGGCTTGTTATGTATCAAATATCATCATATGCATTTACTGATGTGGTGGTTCTATTTTGATATTCTCTAGTTGGAGTCTGAGGGGCACATGTTTTCATCAAGAACTACAGAGGGACTTATATACTCATTGTGGTCATTGTTTGTATCGTTTTGCAATTATCCGGTGGACACTGCAGAAAGCTTTAGTCAGTTGGAGAAACCCGTATGCCGGTATCTCCGGGAGCAACCTGATGTCCGGGGGCTTATATGTGCTGGATTGCATTCACTAATCGAGCAAAACAAGAAGATATCTGAAGGGAGAAATGTTCATTCTGATAATGATTGGAACGCTGCAACTCGGCATGCTGTGGCTCATTATACTGCTGATGTAGCCTCTAAGAATCTTAATGTGTTAGCGTCATCCGCTCGGAACCTATTGTCTGTGCTCTCTGAGATTTTCCTACAGTCTACTAAAGATGGCGGATGCCTGCAGGTGTGTTTATAATCAATGTTGTCAGGTAATTTACTCTACCAAATAGTCTAAACTGTGATGACCTGTGTCATACTGCAGGCTCTGATCAGCGAAATTGCCTCGATAGCACCTGAAGAAGTTGTCAGCGGCATATTTATTAAAATAATGCGAGATTTACTTAAGAAAATACCTCAAGCCGAAATCTCAAAGAAGGCCAGTCAATCTGTGTCTATGGACATTGACAGCTCAAAAACTGTTTTGCCTCTGTCTCATCAAAGGTGCCCGCAGTGCACCCTATTTATCTAATTATCTTACAACAAGTATTCAAATTAGATGCCTTGTGTCTATTTCCCATACTGCGGCGTTATCTCTCACTGTAACATTTGTCATTATATTTTATAACTCGAGAATCTTTTCATCTGTGACAGAGCACAACTTCTTGATCTTGCCGCTTCTCTTTTGCCTAAATTAAGTGCTCAGATGATAGATATTTTATATGATGCATTAAAACCAATGCTACAGGTTTGTGAATGTTTTCATACTAAATGCTGATTAAATTGTTGGCATGCACTGTGTTTGGTGTTTTGATGATGCCTTTTTCATTAGTCACATGTGAACATGGTATTGCTTTTGCAGGAGGATGAAGGCATTATCCAAAAGAAAGCTTATAAAGTTCTGTCTAACATTATCAAGGTAGCTCGTTTATGGAACCCATTTATTTCAGTTGGAGCATGCACTCGGCGATCTGTGATATCTCATGTTTGTGTATTAACAGTGTTGATATTCCTTGTTTGAGTCATCTTTGGTTTTACATGTCTTCATATTTGCCCTAATGAAGTTGTCAAGAAACATTTTCTGATCAGCTAACAATCAGTGATACTATTCTTTTTCTTTTGAGTGGTTCATTGTCAAGAAACAAATGTAGCTAATGATTCTCTTCCATGTTTATTCAGAACTCTGATGACTTTGTATCCAGTCATTTGGAACTGTTGACACGTATGGTTGAAGTGTTACCTTCCTGTCATTTTTCCGCTAAACGTCATAGACTCGACTGCTTGTACTTTCTGATTGTCCATTATTCACAGGTACATTTGGAGTTATTGTAGGTACATATATTTCCTAATTTATTTGCATTGCTTGAACATTAAAACCCTCATTGTATACTTTGTTCATTATGTTTACAGAGCAAATCAGAGCAACTGAGATCAGATATCATCAGTTCGTTTCTTACAGAAATAATACTTGCCCTCAAGGAGGTACAGTCACCTTTCTGTGTTTCACTTCCAATTGCTTTTGTTTGGACAATAGGATGCTTCAACACAATTGTTAACTACATGTTGTTGTTGTAGAATAAACTTTGGAGTAAATATACCCACTTTGTGTTTCTTATAGCTTGATGTGTGATCGCACTGCGCCAAACATAAAAGGTTTTGAAGGGTGGAAGTTGCACACAAATGATTACAGATTCAGTTATACATTATATGTTTCTTGCAGGCCAACAAAAAAACGAGAAATAGAGCTTATGATATGCTGGTTCAGATTGCTCATGTATATGGAGATGAAGACAAGGGAGGGAAGAAGGAAAAGCTACTAGAATTCTTTAACATGGTAATTCGACTTACATTCACTTAGCAAGAAAATTCATCTTTTGCTGAAATCCTCTTCTTTTAGTTCTCTCTTCTCTGAGTTCTTTAAACGTTTAGCATGATTTAAGAACCTTTGAGCAAAGTGTTGATATTGTTTTTTTACAGGTTGCGGGAGGCATGGCTGGAGAGACTCCTCATATGATAAGTGCCGCAGTGAAGGGCCTGGCGCGATTGACATATGAGTTTTCTGAGCTTGTTTCGACTGCTTACAATGTGCTTCCATCAACGTTTCTACTTCTACAAAGAAAAAACAAAGAAATAATAAAAGTCAGTTTTTGTATTGGTGTTTTTCTGTGGTTTTCATAATTTGTTGAACTTCTTAGTAACTTTTTTCTCCCCTCCATAGGCTAATCTCGGATTATTGAAAGTGGTGGTTGCCAAATCACCAGCTGATGGATTGCATAATCACTTGAAAAGCATGGTACAAGGCCTGCTTCACTGGCCTGATGACAGCAAAAATCATTTCAAGGCTAAGGTCCACCCCCATTCTTCTTTTTTTGATATAATGAACTTAGTTTTCTCGACGCTCTATTTAAGATATGCAATCCGAGCCTGTATTGGCCGCATTGAACTTAAAATGTCTCTTAACTTACAGTATACTGCAAGTGAATGCTGAAAGTCTAACAGTTTTACTTTTATTGTTTTGGAAGGTTGTGTTCAACTTGTAGATACTGACTTGTAGTAATGCTTCCAGATTAAACTTCTTATTGAGATGCTCGTGAAGAAGTGTGGTCTTGATGCAGTGAAAGCCGTAATGCCTGAGGAACACATGAAACTTCTCACAAATATAAGAAAGGTACGTGGGGACACCTAATGTGTTTTTTGTGTGTCTTTTTCTAAGTCATCTATTTTCTACATCAGCTTAAGGAGAGGAAGGAGAAGAAAATGGCAGCTGGCTCTGAAGAATCACAATCCCATCTTTCGAAAGCAACTACTTCAAGGTTTTGTTCTACTGGCATTCCTCATATATTGTAATGTTGTACAAATGTTGCCGACTCCGGGTGCATTTCAATTTCACACACTTGCTTCAGTGGTGTGCTGCTGTGTTCATTTAAATGTTTATTTGTTCCTTTTTTCCAGATTAAGTAGATGGAATCACACAAGGATCTTCTCTGACTTTGACGATGAAACTGATGGCAGTGATGGTGAACATGGGGATGCCTGGCGAAGCAAGGCGTCCTCGCTTTTTGATCTGAAAGCACCTTCAGTAAGGTTAGTGGTTCATTCATTTAAAATCTATGTATTGTACATTTTTGTTATGCTGAATATTTGCTTTATGGAAGTGAATAAGAGTGTGCAAATACAATATTATTGCAATTTGCAAGTGTGAAACAGGATTATCTTATTTTTATGCTACTAGTTACATTTCAGTTATATCTTCGGATAAGTCTGTCCTGATCTGTACATTTTGGGTAGGTCCAAGCGAGTGAACAGGGCGTCCAAAAGGTTACCTGAAGATTTACTGGACCAATTAGATGATGAACCACTTGACTTGCTTGACCGGAAAAAAATTAGGTCGTCACTTCGAGGCAGTGAGAGTCTGAAAAGGAAGTCCGACTCAGATGATGAATTTGAGGTGGACGATGACGGTCGTTTGATCATCAACGATGGAGGTAGCAAAAGAAAAAACAAGAAATCCTCAGCAGATGACATGGACGCAAGAAGTCATGCTCCTAGTGCCCATTCTGCATTATCTCAGAAACAGACAAAGCGTAGAAAAGTATCAGAGTCAAGTAAATCATACGTCGGCAGCGAATACGCAAGTAAAAAGGCTGGTGGAGATCTTAAAAAGAAGGACAAACTCGAACCATATGCCTATTGGCCTCTTGATCGTAAAATGTTGAGTCACAAACAGGAGCATTCAACCGCCGCAAAGAGAGGTATGGCCAGTGTTGTGAAGTTGAGCAAGAAACTCGAAGGCAAAAGCGCAAAAACCGCATTGTCCATCAGTGGTTCAAAATTCAAAGTCGGACATAAGAGAAAAACTAAGTCCAAAAAGTAACTGAAGCCAAACTTAGTAACCTCAAGTTTTTGATGTTGTTATTCCAATTTTGTTGAAGAGGTAAAAGTCAAAAATATCGTCCTGGAACTCTATTTATTACTGAAATATATATATATATATATATATATATTTAAATTAAACTATTTTAAAAAAATAAATGTTATTGTATTTCTTGATTTTTGATAGCTAAAAATATACTAAGGTTTCATTTGGTTGCGGGAAAAAATTGAGGAAAAAAAAAATATTTTTTATGAGAAAGTTGTAAAAAAAATTTAATCTTATTTAATCTATTTTTTATTTTTTTTTTCTTACAATTAAACACATATTTTATTTTTTACTCAATTTTTTTTTTTAATTTTTCCTATCTCTTCTTTTTTTCGCTCGCAGCCAAACAAGCCTAAAAGTAAATAGTTGTAGTAGTAAAGAACTAAAGATGTAGAAAATGCGAGAAGGCTCTGCAAGTTTAGTTACCAAGTTCTTAGTACTAATAACTTTGGTACCTTCTAGAAACTCTCATTTCTGCAAATTGAAGTCGCTTCTACCGACTCCGACTGCATTCAGCGGCGAGCCATTCAGCTTTCAGCACCCAGTCTCTTTCTACAAAATCGATTCCGTCAATTGCGCTGCCTCGATCCAAAACCTCCAACTGAGGGTAATCAATCCCTAAACCCTTACAATTTTTATCGTCAATTGTCGTTGTCGTTGCCGTTGTTCGTTTGATGTTATTTAAGGTTTTCTAGAGTCATATGACATTAGAATGTACGAGAACACTTTGAATGGCTAAATTGCAAAATGTCTCCATTTGCCGGTTTCAATTTACGAATGGCTGATTGGTAAGATGATATGAAGTGTGATGAAGGTAGATCATAATTCATGTCTGTTCGAGAAAAGCGTCATTTGTTGCTCGAAAGCATAAAAGTGCGGAAGAACAACTTTTCATTTTGGAGCTTAGTTAATTTGTTGCTAGTATATTTTTGATGCCTTTTTATTGAGAAACGATTCTCTTTGTTTTGATTTAGTATTTGATTTTGTACTTCAGATTCATCTCGATGTGTCTTACTTACCGGAGTTGATTGAAAATGCATTATGTATCCTTGCAACTATGCACAATGCAGCTTTATTTATATATCCTTTAGTTTGATGATTTCACTTACATCCCCTGGTTCATTTGGGTCCTGAGTTGCAAATAGGACTCAGGATTCAGGATATGTTGTTCAAATAATTCTCATCTTGTATTGTGATTGATATTCCCAAAGGTTTAGTTCTTGTGGGAAGGAACTCCAGTGAAGATGTTTGGCGTGTTGTTTCCAAACAGAAGTTTCCCCATGGATATCTCGACATTCTCCCAGATTGACACATTCCATTGGATTCTTGACATGAACACCTTTGTCGGTGAGTGACTATTTGTTCGCCGTAAAATTTTATATGAAAGTTCCAAACTTCAGTCAGTAATTATGAAACTTGTAACTATGTTCCGTCCATACAGGCGAAGCCTATGATCAAGTTAGTGAAATCTGCATATTCCTTTTAAACAGCTTCTCTCTCCCGCCTGATAAAGCTCTGGCGGTCTACATCCAATCCCCAGGATCACCTTTCCTCTTCTGCGGTGCTGTCACTCTCTCCCGCCCTTCCGCTGTGCTTTCTCTTCCCTGGCCCGAGCCAGGCACTGGAGGCCTACCAACACTCACCGCCCCTGACGCCACCCCATTATCTGCCAAAATCGGTGTTTCTGTAGAGGATCTAGCTACTCTTCCATCTCTTGACGTCACTGCCGGAAGTAGGATTGAGCGCCTAGCCATGAAAGTTGGCGAGAATTTATTCAATTTCATGCAGTCTTTCTGCGGCGTAGATGGTTCAAAGCTCGTGGTTCCTATGGACATTCTCGATAGATGGTTCAAGAAGTTCCAGGAAAAGGCTAAACGTGACCCTGAGTACTTGAAAAGCTTTGTTGTATGATGAAGTCCATCCCATAAGCCTTCAGAAATCGATCGTTTGTGCTCATCTGCCTCTTGGTATCAACCATTGTAAGGATTGCATTTTCGTTAGGTTTGCATTAAACATCTGGTTTCTCATCTCGAATCTCCACTTGTAAGTTTATCTCTCTTTTGAATTCTGATATTGCGGAACATTGTAATCCTGCACAGTGACCCGTAACCTTGCGGACGACCAAAACGACGACGTCTGGCAAAGAATAGAAGTCATCGGTCAGGAAAAGATTTCTCTTCTACACAAAGTGGTTGTGTTCCACGAATTTAGCAACAATGGTTTCTATTCTTAGTGGCAGAGCACAACCCCGACAGCTCCCTCCAAAAAAAAAATTACACACATCCATCCATTGCTCCCTCCCACAACCCCACCAAACCATGTCATCATCTTCCTCCTCCTTAACATCATCTCCCACCGTAAGCAAAACCATTCACCCCGACACCCAAACACCATTATCAACCTCAAAAACATTAACCTCTCCGAACAGTAGCAGTGCCTTCTCCTCCTCTCCCCTTCCCCTCATTTCTCCTCTCCGTTTCATTGATTCATGGCCGAAGCTGCTGCTACTGTTCGCTTTTTATTGTTGCTATTGTTTTTCTCTGGTTCAGCCTTGTCCATCTCTGATACAGACGCTCTTATAAGACTCAAGCAATCTTTCCTAAATGCCGGGGCTCTAGATTCTTGGGACCCGAATACGGATCCTTGCGCTAGTAATAATAACCAATGGAGAGGTGTGGTTTGCATGAATGGGATATTGACAGGTTTACGTCTTGCATCGATGGGACTTGCTGGGAAAATCGATGTGGATGCGTTGGATATGCTTCCTGGTCTTCGATCCGTCAGCTTTTTGAACAACTCCTTCTCCGGGAACATATCTGAGTTTAACAAACTCGGCGCCCTCAAGTCTTTGTATCTCTCGTCGAATAAATTCTCTGGTGAGATTCCTAAGGACTTTTTTGGGTCCATGACTTCTTTGAAGAAGGTGTGGCTGTCAGGGAATAATTTTTCCGGGAGAATTCCGGACTCATTAGCAAAATTACCAAATTTATTGGAGCTGCATTTGGAGAGTAATAAGTTTTCAGGCCACATTCCGCCGTTCGGGGAGAATTCTTTAACGTCTCTTGATCTTTCTAACAATGAGCTGGAAGGTGAGATTCCGGAAGGTCTTTCCAAGTTCAAGAGTGATTCGTTTCAAGGAAATGCTGGGCTCTGCGGCAAGGTGTTGAACAAGGAATGTCAGAGTATTTCTCCTTCTGCAGCAGAAGTGCCTCTTCCCACTAGAACATCAGAGACTTCATCGTCAAATGTCGCTCCAGGAAGAAGTAGTGATGCAGCCGCTGCTATGTCTTCAGCCACAATGGCTGGCGTTGCTATTGTAGGACTGTTGATAATTTTTCTTATAGTAACGATCGTCAAAAGAAGAAGAGACCACGAATTCGATCTTTTAGAAAAGGACAACCTCGACGACTTGATAGAAGTATCAGTGTCCGGAGGTTCCACTAGTCGAAGCAGCACTGGAGGGAGTTCTAATTTCATTAGAAGAGCGTCAGGCTCTTCGCGCAGAGGTGGGTCAACACGTAGTGGGAAATCGACAGTGATGGGTGAATTGGTAGTGATAAATGATGAGAAGGGTCAGTTTGGGTTACCAGATTTAATGAAGGCTGCAGCAGAGGTTTTGGGGAATGGCGGGTTGGGATCAGCTTATAAGGCTGCAATGCTTAATGGGGTTTCAGTTGTTGTGAAAAGAATGAAGGAAATGAATAGGTTGGGTAAAGATGCTTTTGATGCGGAGATGAGACATTTCGGAACACTTCGCCATGAGAATATTTTGACACCTCTTGCTTATCATTATCGTAAGGAGGAGAAGCTCTTAGTATCAGAATACGTTCCTAAAGGAAGCTTACTCTACGTTCTTCACGGTAATAATTTCACGCTTTTTACACACAAGAAACTTTTCGTTTCATTTTTAGAACTGACTCGGAATAAAAGATAAGTGTTGAGTTTGACAATTAGAGAAATGTCTCACACTGTCTAGAAGATAAAGAAATGACTAGCTTATATACAGATTTGGAACCATGACTCACAAACTTGAGTTTTCCAGGTGATCGAGGAGTAAACCATTCGGAGCTGAAATGGGGAGTGAGGCTAAAAATCATACGAGGAATAGCACAAGGTTTAAACTATCTGCACAGAGAGTACGCCTCAGCAGAAATTCCAAACGGAAACCTGAAATCCTGCAACGTTCTCTTAAGCACAAACTACGAACCACTTTTAAGCGACTACGGCTTCTATCCCTTGATCAACAGTGCACAAGCCTCACAAGCATTGTTCGCGTTAAAAACACCGGAGTACATTCAGTACCAACAAGTCTCACCCAAGTCGGATATTTACTGTTTTGGGATTATAATCTTGGAGATAGTGACCGGAAAGTTCCCATCACAGTATCTTTTAAATGGAAAAGGCGGGACGGACGTAGTCCATTGGGTTCACACGGCAATCGGGGAACAAAGAGAATCAGAACTAATCGACCCGGAGATTGCAAACTCTTCGTCAGAATCTGTTTCCGACATGAAAGCATTGCTTCGAATCGGGGCTGAATGCACGGACACGAATCCGGACAAGAGACCTAGTCTGAATGAGATCATTAGTAGGGTAGAAGAGATCACAGCTTGAGGATCATCAGCATTTTATATGAAGAACTGTTTTTTTTTTCTCCTTCTTTTTGTTGGACATTTTTTGATTTGTTTGAATTGCACAAAATTGTATATAGAAGGAATAGTGATAGGGAGTGAGATGTGAGGGTTTGGGTGGAGAAGTTGGATTGTTTAGAGGATATTTGTGGCCAGTGCTTTGAGGAATTTTACTTATTGATTTTGGCTTTTTAAACTTTGAACTGGTTCCTTGTGATGCAAGGCATAAAAATCTTGTCTATAACATGATACAACTAACTGATTTTTAACGACGGATTACATAATCAAAACTTCGTTATTGTGGGTTATATTAGTGCACTTGCTCTCAAAGGAACTTGCTTTAAGCATCAAAATTCGGCGCATGCTGACAAAAAGACCAAAACGCCCTCCCCGTTTCAAGTAAAAACAAAAACAGTAGTACAAGTTTAAAGGATTTTTTTGTACTTTAGTGACTTATAACTTTAATACCCCTAAAATCATGTCTAAAATTTCGCCGGAACGTGTCTGAATACTACAACTAGAAAAATGCTAAAGTCATCGATAATTCGGTGTGTATTAATGACAAATTTCCAAACCACCCCTCTTTTTAGGGATCATTCAGCCTTGAAGGGCATTCTGATTCTGATAAACGTATTGTTAAATTACCAAAATGACCTTGTAATGCAAGTCAAAAAACAATTATCCACATTCGGTGGGTTTAGGGAATCAGATCTGGTGCAGCCAGGCAAGTGGCTGCACCGTAACTTCTTTTATTTGTTTGGGATCCTTCGACTCAAAATCTGAATTCGAGGCAAACTAGAGAATTGTAACTAATTTAGCACGGGCTCGACTCTAAAACATCCCAAAACGCCGCGTTTCAACGTGCACTACATCAACCGAACTCCACTCTACACCGAGTACCGAAATCGCTACAACAACAAAACAAAAATGTACAGAGCGGCGACGACGATGGCGACGGTGAGAAAATTGCTATCCACTTCACGCGTCCAATCGGTTCTTCCAACTATCACTGAACTACATCGATTCTCGAGCTCCGTCGATTTGGAATCTGTCAACGTCCAAAGCCCTGAAACTCCTCGTTACGCGAATGTGTCGTCATCTGCTACCGACACGTCCTCGTCGTCCGGTGTGTTATCGGAGGAGAAGGATCGATTACGTGAGAGTCATGAATCTGATAGAGTAGGAGGAGGGAGGCGAGTCGGTGTTGGATATCAAGAGGAACAGGCTAGAGTGCTAGAAGCTTCGCTTAAATATGTGGTGCGTTTTTGGACGGGTGATGCTGTTTACATGTTTTTTTGATGAATGCGTAGAGTTGATTTTGAGTTGCATCATTTTGTTGGATTGGATTGGCTTGCTGATATGCGGAACTAATTACTTTGGAGGTAATTTATTTCTCTGATTGACTTTTGGTTGTGTTTAGACCAAGCTTGGTTGGAATGAAGAGGCCATGGTTGCAGGAGCGAGGGAGGCTGGATTGTCACCATCCATTATTGGATCTTTTCCAAGGAAGGAAGCTGCGCTTGTTGAGGTGAAAATGAATGATTGTCTGTTGCTGGAGTTCTATTGTATGCCAGTTTTGCATATGTTTGAGGCAGGATTTGCACTTTTTGGCTCCTAACTCTGTATCTTTGAATTGCCGGAGATGTGTCTGCCGTTAAGAAGTACATGAGTAGTCTATGTTTCATGATTATGTTTGCGATTTGACAAAATGTGCACTGCAATTTTTCAGCTAGTCCTGTTCCTGTTTTCTTGTTGCACTGTGAATATTTATACTTTCCATTCTTTGTTTGCATTCGTGATTGTCTCTTCAACTTTAGCCTACTATGTAAAATTTACTATAGTGAGCTTGATTGTTGTACCTGAACTTTTTTGCAATTTAATCTCTGGAGTCAAACTGCTATAACTTAGTGGTTTCAATTTCAACTCAGTGTTTATATATTTAAATTAAGGCGCTTTCAGTTTACAGCTTGTTGAATGTTGAGTTATTGAATCGTTCAAAGGTAGAATAGATATTAACGAGAGAATCAAATGGATAAATGTTTTTGATTATGAGCATTCTTTTCATATTATTAGTTTCCCTTTTGAACATTATTGCTGACAGTATATTCTTTATTAGTTCAAGGTGAAATTTTGGACCTAATATGAAAGAGGTGAAAGTCGAATTCATCAAACAAAAATTCTGAAACTAATTCATTAAAAAGTAAAAGCCAAACATAACCTTATAAACTTGGTTGAATTTCAACAATAATACTGCTTAGTATCACATTGCTGGATTTCATCATCTTCTTCATCATATTTTCCTTCTTATTGATTTAGTTGGGATTAACCAAGCATCAATTAACTTGATCGACTCATGCCTCACTTGCAGTATTTCATGGACTTGTGCTTGGAAAGGCTGATAGATAGCATTGAGACGGACGTGGAACTAAAACATTTGATACCAAGTGAGAGAATTGTGAAGTTAGTCAGAACACGCCTAGAAATGCAGACTCCTT
The DNA here is from genome assembly GCA_035048345.1 of Echeveria elegans. Classification (NCBI taxonomy): domain Eukaryota; kingdom Viridiplantae; phylum Streptophyta; class Magnoliopsida; order Saxifragales; family Crassulaceae; genus Echeveria; species Echeveria elegans. The sequence continues at coordinate 86,841 of JAWWMW010000885.1, forward strand.
ATTTATCAAAATGGCCTCAGGCCCTTAGCATACAGGTCCTAGTCTTTTACTCTTTATATCGTATCATTTTATACCATGTATAACCATCTGTAATGCTTCCCATGTGATTGTAGGCTCAGCCATCAAATGTTGCCACTAGCCTGAAGCAGAGAGCCATGTTGGTAGATGAAATTTGGCATGCTGTTGGGGAGGATACTAGTGACATTGATTGGTACGTGAAGCGCACTATTCTTGGAGGGATTTACTCTGCCACTGAGATCTATATGCTTACTGATAATTCCGCAGGTATGTAACTGTGCCATATTGATTGCACATGTATGTGTTGTTCCATATCGTTTGAATATAATATAATATAATAGTAAGTTCATCCATCATCACCGTTCAATTGCCCCATCTTTCTTGTTATCTATGCATATTTGCAAACTCATATTGCCACTTTTAAAGCCTGAATATTTGTCGTGTCTGTTTTTTTCTTCCGTTAATGTGATGCAGTCACTTTCAACCTGCACGGTTGGTCTTTTCCCTTGTTTTTTTTGAATATCTTGAGAAGTTGGTCTTGTTTGTCATGGGGGAGCTACTTGATATGCTGAACCAGGTATACCATTCTGATAATTTTAAATAATTTTTCAACAGGATTCAAAGATACTTGGTCATTCTTGCATAAAAGAGTGAGGGACGCCTTCGACCTGAAGAAGACTGTTCAAGAGGTAAATTTCATATCATCATGTTTGCTTTGTGATGATGCCCTTGGCAGATCATCATCAAGTGTATTCTCGCTGCAGGCTAGGTACTTTGCTGAAGCTGTTGGTGCTGGCGTGGGAAAGTCAATGGAAGGGTTCATGAAGACGGTTTTTCCTGGATCTAAATGAATTTCAGGCTGTAATTCAAGTTAGTTTTTTTTATACCTTTTAAGATTGTTTAGTTGCTTAATAAGTATACTTCTAGGGTCTGCTCACTGTTATTCAGATGAGAGATGACAATATGGTTGTTACATGTAATGTGAGAGTAGTAATTTCTAAATAGTACCTTTGCCTAGCCAAAATAAAAAAAAAGTACATTAATTTCAGTAATAAAGAATACGTATTTTTGTGCAGTTATTATATTATAAATAAATCCAGGATCAGGACTCGGGAGGCGCACTCGAAAGCAGTACAAAATGTGGAATCCATCTGCTATGTTCATATTCTATTTTTGTGTTTATGTCATTATGCGATTAATGTTTGCTAAATAAATTGTGAGCATATGTGCCAACGTCCTGTGACGAAATTGAGTAAAAGCAAAATACAGAAAAATATGTTCAGGATCCCAAGGGCCGTGCAGTTTCTAGAGCACAGGCATGGAGTTGGCCTGTTACCGCATAAGATTCTTTTTTCACCTAAAATTCGTTAGTCCGTACTAACGTATGAATTATGATTCAAAAGTGCAGACTTACATGTTTTGTTTCACAGTTCATTCTTTTCCTGAGTTATGTGCAACGATTCTCAATTGAATTTTATATTACTTATCAAAATCAACTAACAATCGCATTAACTTAATAAATTGATGAAATTTCATTTAATGTGAAGAGTATCCTCACGAGACGAACAGATATAGCAAGTCTCTTTTCTTCTATGCGGTGCGGATGCTTTTAACCAGAATCATTTACATATAACATTATAATAAACTGCCAACCAATTACTAGCAACTAGTCTTTTTGATGCACAGTCCAAACGTTTGATTATATTTAAAATATGTAATTGCAAAAAACAATTGATAAACTAATAGATAAGTATGAAAATTTTGAAATGAAATGAAAAATGTAACGGTCAAAAAGCACTCGCCAATTACATATAGAGAAATATATATATATTCTATTCTAAAATGCTTGATGCTGGCACAAACCACGCCGTTAATATTCTTATTCCAAAACCAATACTCCCTCTGTCCACGAATGTAGTTCCGATTTGTAGATGCACAATTTTTTTAAAAAAAAAAGAGAGGATCAAGTTGCACATTTCATTACAGAGGGATGTTCAATAAATCAATAGAAAGACATGCACATGTGTTTATTGTGCCCCTAATTATAGAAGGAAGACTTTTGGTACAAAATGTGAAGTGTTACGAGTTAGGGTGACATGTGAATGATGGATTTTAGGAGATAAATAAACGAAGGGTGAGATCAGGTAAAAAAATGTCTAAATATAAAAAATATAAAGAGATCATAACTATAGATTAACTATAGATGTACCTTCTAATCAATGGCTGAGATTATCCAATTAATATCCATTTAATTATAATAAAAATAATTATTCAAT
>JAWWMW010000885.1:113209-126683 GCA_035048345.1 Echeveria elegans
ACACCAGTTTACCTATTCCGGTCTCCAATTCCTCTTGAACAGGATGGAGTCAAGAATTCAACTATTTCAAACAGAAAGCTTTTCCACAAGTTTAGTTTGGAACTTTATGAGTTCAATTTCATTTCAGAAGCACCCTCAAATATTTTCAAACTATGTTTATTTTTATACTTGGTTATGTTATGTTACCCTACTTGCCCCCTTTGCTATATTTACTCTAATTTTACTGGGTCGCTCAGTTTTATGATTTCGAAAATTTTAAATTAAAATGTAGGATTAAATGCAAAAAAAAAAAATTACTTGTTTTTTACGTTCCACATATTGTTGCTTTCGTTTATTATGTCGAAAAGTTGTAAAATCCAAAAATAAATATCAAATAATTCTGAAATCAAAATCGGCCAACGGATTTTGAATCTACGCTTCAAAAAAAAGTAACAGTAGGTGAAACGTAGAAAACTGATTGATGGAACCCTCCGAAAAATAAGTAAGAAAATGACGATTACTTGTTTTTTATTAACAAAGTGTTTTTAATACTTATCATCTGCAATTATCAGTTATAATACTCTTTATCTGCAAAATGACATAGTATTGCATTTTTTTTTTTTTTGCATTTTACCCTAAAATGTATTAGGGTTTGATGCAATTTGTGTCATTACACACATACGTGTGCATGTAGATTTTCGAAATGAGAGATGATAAAGTCAGAAGAATAGGAATATTACGGTGCAACGAGAAAGATCCAACCGCAAGGTGACAAAAGCAGTTGAGTTATCGAAAAAAAATTCCATCTCGCAAAAAGTAATCAATACAGGAGTGATTTCTTGAGATTCAAGTATATAACTTATTCAACTAAGTACAAATTTGAGGTATATCTAAGTGCACAGTATATTTCACTAAGGTGTATTTGGTTGAATGTGTAGAGTGATGTCTCAACCAATCGTGTCAAATATCATCTTTTCAAAATGATCTCAAGATCTCTATATTATTCATGTCTCAATTAATCACTCCTCTACTTGTATATATCAACTACGTAACCTAAGTACGATCAAGTTTAACTTATTTAATTCTTAATCACATTATGCATGCAGTAATTCAAAAGTTGTTTCAGAGCGTTGACCAACATGCATATTCCACTTTGACTGTTAGTCAAACATGTCTATGTAGGTGTTTGTTTTGTGCTTTTGATAAAACGGATGAAATTCACTAGGGTTTTTTTTTACTCTATGTGAATTGAAGAGTTTCACAAAGAGGGCAATAATAAAACAGGCATGTCAGAAGAAAACAAGTAAAATACAAAAACAATAATACAATAAAACTGCACGACCAACGGACCACCCAACACCTTCACACACATTGTAGATCGGTCCCTAGCTGGCTAGCTGTGTGTGGTATGTACGTACCTTTGTCTACCAATGGTATGTCTTGTTGCTGTTGGAATTGTTGGAAGGAGAGACATGCATGATGCACCACTGCATCGTGTGTATCACTGCATCGTGATTAGATTATGTCGATGATATCAATGGTTTGTAGTGAACTGTTGATGATTGAAACCGGTGGCTGAGTCTGAGGCAGCGAGCTTGGCCAGATCGTGAGGTGAAAATGGATTTGATGAGGTGTTCACATTGCTTATGCCAAGGAAGTCTCGGGTGGGACCGTTGCGCGAAGGGTTTGGACGGAAGCTGATGTTTGTGGGACGAGAGGATGTGGATGATGAAGGTAATGTTCGATTGTTGGTAGTAGTCTTGGTGGCGGTTTTGCTACGAGATGAGCCCATTTGAGCAGCCTTTTGGAGTAGGGCAGTGGCGGACATGGCGGCCGAAGGATGAGATTTGTGGTTGTTGGTGTGATCTGATGAGTTTAAGAATGTGTTTGATGCCCCAACGAGCATGTTTGTTTGTGTTTTGAGTAGTTCAGGCTTCATGAGTGTCTGTGACATTATGGATGAGGATGATAATGAGAGGCTTGCACTTGTGGAGGATGTGGAGAAGTGCCCGAAATCCAGCATGGAAGAGGATGAACCAAATACGCTACTCGATCCCATTGCAAACATTTGATCCGACATACCTAAAGTGACAATGCGCAAGGAGTGAGGAGGCCGGTCAAGTACTTGCATTGTTAGTTATAGAGTTAATTCATAAGGCCTATACATACCTCTGAAATCGTCCGGTCGAAAAACCGAACCGAAGTGAGAAGAGGAAGCCGGATCTTGATTACTACGGTGGTATCCGGATGATTCAAATCCAGACGGGATATTAGGCTGCTGAGAATTATTAGGATGTATTTGTTGGAGATCTTTGTTATGATGATCACTTAGCATAGTGTCATTTCTGAAGCTGAGATCATTGCTAGCAGCTTGAGCAGCAAATCTAAAACTTTCTTCAGTCAATGCATCACAAAATGCCCTGTGAGTAATAAAACTGTCTTTCCTGCAATATCAACCAACATGCATGACCCCAATTAACAAAGTTCAATAAATGTGAAACATATCTATATATCTATATATATGTATAAAAGACAATCACCATCTTTCCTTCACTAATTCCCTTATATTCCTCACTAAAGACCCATTGCAATAAGACTTTGACAAAAATGTCCCTCCCCACCTCCTTATTTACACTACATGCCATCCATCACTATCATCCGCATTTGATTGTATTTGACCAACTAATCGTATTTGGCTGTATTTGACTGTATTTGATCAGGTAGATTTCAAAAAAAAATTATAACATTAAAAATTTATGAAATTGAAAAATTATAAATTATAAATGGAGCGAAAAACGTTGTAAAACTTAATTAAATCGAATGAAGACACCAAAAAATTTCCGTCGGGACGACGGAAATGCAACTAGTTAAAAATATATCTTTTATTAGTAGTGGGCCATAGACGGCTTGAATCTTCATCCGTATTCATAATTTCATGTACTCCCTTGAATAGGTTTCGGATCCTATAACATCTTCATGGTAAAATGTCCGGATCGGTTTTGGATATTTAATACTGTTATTGTCGAATCCTATGTGATCCAAACTCCATTCATGCACCCTGAATAATGGCGATTGGATTCTTACATAGTTAGATATAATCTCCAAAACTGATAATACAATTCAAATAAGGTTTCTCTACAAATAGACATATTGGAAATGATTTATCGCGTAAACTGGGATCCTTTCACAATTGTATTTTTGATATTTTTTGAGTGACTGGATATAAGCATTATAAAAATATCTTAACGTACATAATCATTATGCAAAATAACAATCCAATTCGCAATTTCATATCATAAAAGACACTCACACTCAAAAACGGGAGGAACGTAAAACCTTTGAACAAGTGAGGATAATTTAATTTCAAGACAAATATGAGGAATACACAATGTAGTCAAAGCTCAAACTCTTAACCCTAAAAACATTCTTCCTCAAGTAATTTGTTTTTTTTTTTTAATATTATCAGAGTTCTCGAAACAAAAATTATTAATAATAATATTATTTTACCTCTTAGGAAACATGTGAAATTATAATGATTTCAATTCAATAAATTTAGTATTTGAATCGACTGTCGATTTTCAATTTTCAATTATTGAAGCAGACAAGCTTGGTGTTTGTCATTAGACTTGGCTTTAGTGAAAGGTAAGCCAAAGTCCAAACACGCTTCATCCCCGAAACAAAACGACAAAAATTATTCATATATTTTACGTCCCATATTTTTTATTTTCTTTTTTGATGTTTTAAAATTTTCTTCTCACTTAAATAAAAAAAAATCTCTCACATTTACACAATCTCTTCAATCTATTCACTCCTCAATCATTCTCTTTTCTATTTTTATCTTATATAACTTAATTTTTGTTTAATTGTGACAACTACCATATAGGAAGAAAAAATTAGAATGGAGTAAGAATTTAGATTAAAGACATTCCATCAAGCTATGATCCATTTCAAACGAATATCTATTGGACAAAACTAAGTTTTAAATTAGCACATTATATACTTTATTACAACTTAAAAATCAATAAAGAGAAAATAATATTATACGGAACATGATTTTTGTAAATTTATTTCCTGATTTTGAAAAAGAAAAGAAAGTGATATATACTGACGCTCTGAGTAGAGAGAGAAGTTGTCAGAAAAAAAGAGCGTCACCTCTAAGCTTGCTTTAAATAAACTCACTTATCTTAATGTGAAAGTAGTGTGATGACTTTAATTAATTAATTAAACACAATTAGTTAACAGTTAATGCTTTGTTTATCGTAGTAACAAGGAAGCGGCAGACGCAGAGCAGCAGCAGACGACGACGTTAGAGAGAGAAAGAGAAGAGGAAAAGAAGAAGGGTGCTGTCGACGTCGCATTCTCCCAAACGAGTCAAGCAGAAGAAGCGATGAGAGAAGGTCGAGCGTTTCACGGTAGGAGGAGACATGCTTGAGCTTGACTTCCTCACTCCACAACAAACCAAACCAACAACCGAACCGACTCGGCGCCGGCGTACGATCGCTAATTTCAGGTTCGCTTTTCGATTAACCGTTCCAGCTTCGTCGATTTTTGTGGTTGTGAGTTGGAGTTTCTGCTTTGGATCCTGCGCTCGCTTCCTTTTTTAGGATGCTTTTCTGGACTGCTTTTTGACTTTGTTTATTTTCAGTTTTGTTTAGGTTACTGCATGTGTGCTTTTTTGATGGATTGGAGGTGTTTTTCAGTGTATTGGTGCTGTTAGGTCACCTTTGTTTGGCTGGTGCTGGTTATTCTGTGATTGATTGCCGCTTGTTTGAAGGCAGTGTGGTTGTTTAGATTCGATTCTGTTTTGACTAGATGGTGCTTCGAATGTTCCATGTGTGTAAAAAGATTGATACTTGCGTTGTGGGTACTTTTTAATATCTTGAATGATGCCTTGGAGTAGTTGCTTAGTTTTTGGGTGGAGTGAACATGCTCCTTTTTATTCGGTTTTGTGATGGGAACAAGTTTCCGCTGAAGTAAAGAAGACGTTGGATCGAATTGATTAGATTAAAATTTTGTTGCTTTGTTGGGTATTAAAATGGCGTTATTACAAGTTAGAACTGGGAGCTTGCTATTTGAAACTGGAACCAGGAGATTTATGATCAAAGTTTCTGCTTTCTTCCCTTTCTTTCGATGGTTGTTCGTTCATGTTTTTGAAGATTCGTTTTTTATTTTATATTATTGACGATTTAATGATACAACGTCATATGCTGGAGTAATCTATCATAAACTCTGTGTTGTTCAGTGTTTGATACTGAATATTCATACGTGGTCAGCAATAATCTAACTTTTTTTTTTTGTGTTTGTGCTGGTAGCATACTTCATTAGTCACCGTTGTGCCTAGGAAAGCTTGTAAGTTTAGATGGATGCGAAAATCCAAAACAATCCTGCTAATGGTCTTAATGAGACCAATATCCACCCATACCAATTTTCTGTTAGTTATCCTATGTGGTCTGGCCTTAGTGAGCAGCAACTGTTTCAACCAATTGGTGGGCGTATGAGCCCGAAAATGAAACCCAATGCACAACTCCGTCAAGATGCAATGCACTTGTGCCTCCAGTTGAACGATAAGGGTTCATTGTCGAGTCAGTCACCTGTGCATTCCCACCAAGAAGAGGATTCAGGAGGAACCAACTCCCGTTTATCCTCAGAATCTGGTAATCATATGTAATACATCCAGTTCTAATGCTAAATATGGGGATGATAACGGTTTGGAACAACTTTATTTGCAGAGGGATCAACAGTTTTTCAGTAATGATTTAGTGATTCAGATGGTTGATTTTTAATTATATAAGCAGATTCAATAAGCATTGTATATGCATTACAAAGTTGGAAGGGTGCTACTATCAAATGAGGAATTAGGACTGTTCCTTCTAACTTAGGAAATGTACATGCCAAGCAGCATTATTTACAGTGATTATGCCTTCTATAACTTTTCATTTATGAGGATTTTAAATTGTGTATCGCGTAAGTTGTTGCATTAACATTGTTAGACGAATTTATTTTCGGGTAAGAGTGCTGCTCCTAAAGCTTTATTAATTGAGTTTACCAATTGTAAGCATAGTCTAATTTATACATTCAGCAAGAAAGAGATATCTATGTCTGGAAGTTTTTTGTGTGCTTATTTGCTAAGCCTAAATGTTCTTCTTCAGGTCAAACTCAAAGTCATAGTAAGTCCACAAAGAGTCAAGCTAAAGCCTTTCCTGGTCATACTGATATTGCCTTTCGTCCTAGACACGTGGACTACAGTCACTCAGTGGTATGTGAGTTACCTTATTTTAGGAACCAGCATAGTAACAATAAAAATATTGACCCGCACCTGATTATCTTCTACTTTAATTGCAGGCCCATGATCTGTATCCATTTGGTGCGCCCCAATTTGGCCAGTTTCTATGTCCGGATGGAGAACATATTCCAGTAAGATTTTCGTTAGATATTCATATTCTGTAGGCACCCTATTCTTAATCTTAGATGCCATGTCTGAATTTAATTTGCAATCAAGGTCAGTAAGTTTTAAGTAACTTTGTTTGAACTTTTGATGATACCCATTTACGATTAGATTATGAACATTTTAAATTTGCTTGTAGAATTCATATTGTCGAGGTGTTTGTTAACATTCAAAATTCCAGAACGGGCACATTGTGGTCACAGATTATCTGGAGCAGAAGGCTTTAAAAATTAAAATTTTGTACATTTATATGTTTATTTATTGGTCACTCACTTCAATAGTATTGCTGTAGCTCCTACTTTTAAGCGTTTTACACTGGATAACCAAGTTATGAGTGTTACAACACAAATACGAAATACCATTCTACTAGTGCATCAGTGTGTATTCTGAAACCTCCCCCATAATGTTATCATATCCATCTGATGCAGATAATACCTGATGTATGTTATTTATGGTTCAGCCTCAGATGATGGGACTCGCACCTTCCAGGGTTCCGTTGCCTTTCAATGTTGCTGATGAAGGACCTATTTTTGTTAATGCAAAACAGTATGATGGTATAATGCGGAGAAGGCAATATCGCGCAAAGCTTGAGGCTCAGAACAAACTTGTTAAAGTTCGGAAGGTCTGTTTGCTTATATTATTTGCTCTGTATATGTAGAAGGTGTAATACACTTGTCACTAGAGAAAACAAAATCATAGTTATGGTTTTTTTCTTTTTTAAAATGGAAAACAAAGACATGGATATAGTTGATGATCTATAAACGAAACAAACAGGATCTTTTGTTTGCGACATTGATGTTCTACAAAAGTGACTAGACACTATTTGTAGATGTTCTGATTTACTTTTTGTTTGTAGCCTTATCTTCATGAGTCTCGGCACCAGCATGCATTAAATAGGGTTAGAGGTTCTGGTGGCCGTTTTCTCAGCAAGAATAACTTCCAGCAAACGAAGGCTACTCTCTCGCATTCCAACTCAGGCTCTGTTAGCGTTCATCAAAGTGGTAGTATGCTGGAATTTGATGTTCAGCGACAGGGAGGGGCCAGAGCTGAAGACTCATTTGTTTATCGTTCTGACCTTACCAATGTGCCAAACGAAGCAATGTACAGACAAGCAGATGTCAGATTTTCTTCAGGCATGCTTGGTGATGCACCAATGCAGGGAAGCAGCTTTTCCGGAGGGAATAAGCATTGTGCTTCTATTGTCCGGTAAGAAGTTGGAATCTATGGAGACCAAGTTCGCTGGCGGCAATTCATCCTTGGCTTTGTTAACTTTTACATTATCTATCGTCATATGTGGCTGTGAGCTTTATGTAGCTTTTTCTTTCCTGGCTTACTGCACATCTTGTTTATCAAATATCGAATGTTCATTTTTTATCTACATTATGTTATGTGACAAGACAAGACAATGTTCAGAATACCATAAAAAGACTTATCGTCTGTGCTAGGCCAGACCAGGCCAGTGGGGAACCCTAGTATTATTACATGTCCCCAGTGACACGGAACAAATGGCGCTGTTTGTGAACATGTGGCTTGTGCAAGCAAACAGCACGTCATATGATTCAACAAAACATGTAAACTACACATTTGAACTGATTAAAACTACATTTGCCAGAGAGCTTCAACAACCAAGCCAAGGGTCAGGCTCAGCACAATAGATAGTTGTACAGTGATCATAAAGCAAAATGATTCACATTTTTCGTAAAAAATCAAAGAAATACCGCCCAGATACAAGTTTTTATAACCAGAGCTGCACGACTTATCGCAATTTAGTTGCTGCGCTTTCAAAGATTATATCAGGGTTGCGTCTGTGAGAGCTACTATCTGAGGATTCCTTGTTCTTGCACCCACTGCCCCAGAAAAGTGATGAAATGCTCCACAGCGAACCTCCTACCGGAGGAGCTGGTGTAGTGGATTTTAATTTCCCAACATCTTTGGACTTCAGAAGTGGATGTTTGTTGGGCTTCCCCATTCCATTTGCAGCAAGCCACCTAGAGCCGGATTGTTGATGAGTCTTTGATCCCCATAGCTTCTTCTCCGAAGACTCTACCTTGAGACCAGCTACATGTACCTCCGTAATTTTGTACTGAGGAATGCCTTTCTGCTCTTTGTTGTTTTTTTCTGCAACCTTGGCCACAATTTCAGGCTCATCATCTTCGCTAGTGCCCAGTTGAGTAATGTTTCTAGATATTCGAGGCTTGGGTGGCTGAAACACTCTCTCAACTTGGACTAGAGCAAGCATTGGTGTGCCAACAGGCTCGTAGTTTCGAAAAGGGTCTCGAAGTTGCACAAGTAATGCAACTGTGAAATTGTTTCCTAACAAACCACACTTCTTGTTTGACCCCTTCCCTTTTCTTTTCACCCTTTTAGAACCATGACGGATTTGTTCTAAGGAATTGGCATGATGTGCGGCTAGGATTTTACTAGTTCGTTCACTGATGTGATCATCATCACCATGATAATCGAATTCCCCGGAGTCCAATCTCATCCATTCATCTAATGTGAGTGAGAGGCTCATTAGCCCATCAACATCATCACTACTGTCTTTGACATCGACCAATTGCAACCCAGCAGTTCCCTCCATGCCAAGTGAGCCGTTAAGAGCCGAAATGTTGCCAATAGATGCTGCACTGATATTTGAGGGTGCATCCTCACTGGACATTCCTGTTTGTGTTCTCAATCCTTCCATTGAGAGTGCTTCAATTTTATCCATTGCTAGTGGAGCCACATCTTCTAAAGACGCATACTCGGATTGCATATTTGTGTCCCAGACATTTGTTTTCGCTCTTCTATTATTTGAGACTGTATTTTCATGCTGTCGCATAAACTGACTGCACATTTAAAAAGAAGACAAAATGATGTTATGCACGAGATTACATGAGCTCGAACCGTGTAAGATTTTTTAGAAATCTACCTTTCCGTGGCTTCCATGTTTGGTGAAGCCTCCCATGCTAATTGCTCCATTGTCTTCCCCGTAATATCTTCCAAAGGCATCAACTTTTTCGCTTGCATAGACAGTTTCTCTATCCCAACGGAAGCCAAACCTTGTAATATTCCCATAACATCAGATCCCATTTCGGCAGGCACGACAACCATACTTGAGACTTGCATGACCAAACTCCCGCCACTTTTTGCGTTTTCAAAAACCGATGGACTCATAGTTCGAATATATCCACCATCCTTAGTTTGTATGATGGGACCTAAGCCCTCGCCAAGAGGAGGCAATTCTGAGGGCACATCGAGGACACAGCCTAGACGTCCAAATCCACGAGGACTACACGACGGGGAGTTAGCAAAAGCCTTTTCATCCAATCCCCACTCATGCATCAGTGCTTCTGTCTCCATATCTTCCAACATTTTGGCTTTCATATTACAAGCTTGGGCTTCAATTGCTGCCAAGTATTCCTCCTCAGCAGCTAAAATCATCGACGAGAGTTTAAAATCATCAGGCTCGTGATCCAAATCTGCCTCTTCGGAAACATCAGCTTCAAATACTGCCGTATCTTCTTCAAAGCAACTGTAATCAAACAGTGGGAAACCATCGGCCATGGAATCCTTTTCAAATTGTCTGAGTAAACGCTCTCTGGGTGATTCAGGCTCGCTCTCGGAACTCAATCCGAAAGGACTATCTTCCACACCTAACAGATTTAAGAACTCACTTGCCACGGAATCCGTCTCATCATCAAAGCTAATAGACTTTACTTTCCAGTTAGAATCGTCGACAAATATACCAACATTCCGACTCTCATCTTCCGGAGAACTGAATCCATCCAATTCAAGACCCGATACAACTTCCAGTGCAGCCTGAAGTTCCTCAAGGATACCAGCCTTACTACATGTACCATCATCTTCAATATCTTCATCTTGAGCAAGCTGATGGTCTTGTTTATTACTTGCAACCTCATCAAAGCTTTTAAGCTCAACGGGATCTACCAAAGGCATCTTGGTTGGATCAGCAACAAGCTCTACATTGCCTTCGCCAATACAAGATTCGGAAACAATCTTTATATCTACACAACCGTTAACAAGGTTATCTAGGTCCCCAACAAATAACTCAGTTCCTTCCTTAGATAAAGACTCCTCGTACTTTTCACATTCATTCTCTATTTTGGCTTCCTCCCTCGCGACTACCGTCACAGCTACGTTGTATACATTTTCACTTGTACCTTTTCCTAGTGACTTATTACCATTCCCATGTGCAAATGATTCATTGTTCTCGCTTTTTTCTTCTGCTATAGCTCCATTCATGGTAGCCTCAGAAAACTTTACATCACTTGTTATGTTTACATTATCATCTGGTTCCTTGACCAACAACTCCTTTAATTTTTGAGGTGCCCATATCTCATTCTTTTTGCATCCACTTTCAACACTTCTTTTATCTGAATCGGGCACCAGCGAACTGTCACTCGAAGGCTGAAGGTTAACAGTAAATACATCAAACTCTGGTTTATCAACAGAAGTTTCCATAATCTCTTTATCCACCTCATCAGAAGAGTTTAATGCGCTGGGAGAGCCAGAGATTGGATGGTTTAAAACTTCATGCATAACTATTATGTCCTCCACAGGACGAGGTGAACTATGAGGTCGTCTTTCAGGGATGCTTGAAAGACTACCTGTACGCCTCATTGAGGGTCCGCCTGATTCATGACTGAAATTTAAGCCATGACGAGCAATCGAAGCACTACTCTGCTTAATAATAGTTCCAGGTGCAACTTTATGGTTTACCAGCGGTGAAAGCTTATCTTTCACCACTGAATACCCAAAACTAACATGCATTGTGGCACCTCTGGCCTTACCAGATAGCTTAAAGTCTGTCGTCCACCTTCCGGTACTCTTCTCCTCCTCCAACTCCTCCAACGTCAAAGGCAACAACCTCGTTAGATCAACCCGATGCTTACCCAAATCCAGTTCCGGAGAGCCAAACAAAGTCGCGTACAATAAAAAATGTTTCGCCTCATACTTAGCCGAGTGATGCTGACCACTTCTACTACCATAAACCGAACAAGTATGTGTCAATCTCTGATCAAACTCAGCTATCCCGTCAACTACCTTCCCACACTGCGTCACCAACTCCCCATCCTTTCTCTTCCAATGCACTCTCAAACTAGTACCATCAAAACCACCAGGCAACCCATCAATCGAATGCACAGTCAACGAAAAACAACAATTAAACCTCTTATTTCTAGTATATGAAAGCGCTTTCAATGACTTCCAGTTCCAAAACGACTTCTTATCCTTAACTTCATCATCCAAACCGATACTTTTACTCTTCGACTTAGTATCCGGAACATCACATATTGACGCGGATCTTTTATTAAACTTCCCTTTGTTAACATTCTTGTCCACATAAAGTGCTTTGCTGATTGTCTCAATCTCACTTAGCAGCTTCTTGTTTTCCTCCAAATCCACAGCGCCTTCCTTCTCAGCTCCAGAAGCAGATGTCATCATCATCAACAACAGCAACTCTTCTTACTTCTTACACTTCCCCCTAAAACACATTCAAAAAATGAATCCAACTTTTTCAGGACACAAAATAAAACCCTAACAACAAACAAAATTCAAATTCCCAATCGGCGATGAATCCCAAGAATGATTCCGACCCATTTGAATAAAACTTGCGAAAATTACATCGGATGGAGAAATATGAGAACTTTACCGATATCATCGCCGGAATCTTCGGAGACCGAATAGATTTGCTGAGCTGGATGTCCTTACTGGCGACGAAACGGTGATCGGGGAGAGATGGTGTTGATAAAAATGAGAGAGAGTGGGAAAGAAATGAATTGGAGTTACGGAGATTTCCAGGGGAGGGTGTTTTTTTGTGACGAGATTCTCTCCGGCCGATTTTCGTTTGAGAATTTATCTCGTGTGAAGATGTCTTGGGTTGATGTTATGTTTTTTGATGGCTCGATACAAATAATACAAATGTATCATATAATGTCAATTACTCTCTTCCACGAATGGTTTTCCTGGTTAGGACTTGGGAGTTGGGCACAATAATTAAGAAAGTGAAAAAAAAATATGAGTAAGATAGTGTATTGAGAGGAAAAAATTGTTGTATGAATTAGAAAATAATGTAAAAATATGAAAGTAAATAGTAATAAAGTACAGTAGAAAAGATAGTGCATATCTATCTATCTATATATATAAATGAATAGGGCGACGGTCAAAGAATGGACAATGAACTTCTTAAAATATCTCTACTTTAATAATAAAAATAAGGATATGAATGTAATTAATTTAAAAACTTTCAGGGCCTAAAAGGCTCAGGCACAAAACACTTTTATCCCACATCACTTAAACTACTTCACCAACGAAATTGGTCGCTAAAACTACCAATTTCGTTGCTAAAAATAGTTGGATAATAAGACAAAAAAGAATAAGACAAAAAAATTAAAAAAATTATAGGTATAAATTTAAATTTTAAAATTATGCGGAATACATTGGTAAATTTGAGGAGAATTGAATGAAGCCATCAGAATAAAAATACTCTAAAAAGTAAAAAAAATAAAAGTAAAAAAGTAAACAGTAAACGTTGGAAACAATATGAAGAATCAAACAAAGATATAAATAAAAACGTATGTTCATGACGCAGTCCCGTCGGAACGACGAGCTGACCTCTAGTAATTACTATAATAGGAAACAGAAAGAACATTAGAGGATGCCCAAAAAGGAAAGTAGGAAGATCATTTGGGGACGGAGGGAGTATATATTTATCTCTTATGCACGCTAAATTCATCCTATTCTGATTTAAATAACTTTATACAACTCCATAGCAACATCAACTTCATATACATACAACTTCCATGCGCTACTCACGGAAAGAATGGAAGACACCCATGCCTTGAGGAGGAAGGTTTAACTTCATACAACTCTAATGGGACGACAATTTTTAAGCAAACACAACTTCCACACACTAGGCAAGGCAAGAATAGAAAGTATCTATGCCTGGAGGCGCGAGGAATGAAAAGTCTGCTAGAAATAGAATAAAAATAAAAATCATCAAACAAGAAAATATGGAGTTAGAGTTGAACTTATAACCCTTAAGAATCT
>JAWWMW010000885.1:126783-140703 GCA_035048345.1 Echeveria elegans
TCTGATGTTCTTAAATGTTGTAAACTTTTTTTGAACTACTGTTTAATTATGCTCAGTTGGTTCTCAGGTGTTTCTGCACAATGTTGTAACTGTGATGTTCTCAAATGCACCATGTTGTGGTTACGTACTGAGCTTCTGTGCACTTTTTTTTTTGGATTCTGTTCTCACTTTGCCCTATCACTGACTGTAATCGATTTCGTGGCGCTTGATTGTAACTTAAACTGTTTTAATTTGTTATGAATTGTTTCCAACTGCTATGTTCTGCGTTCACATTTTTCTCTCAGCCATTAATTGCTTAGTCATTTAGATTTGATGACTATGCTTTGCCTTTTCCGACTTCGCAGTGTTTGTATGGTTGTCAACTGCTGATGCGGAGTTTTTGGTGAAGACTGCCTTTGTTGATACGTTGAACTTTGTGTAGGTGGCTACAGCTTCAGCTATCAAACAAAATTTCTAATAATGTTGTCAGAAATGTTGTAATGTAGTTCTCAGTTTCTGTTGTTGTGATGTTCTGAAATGTTGTAAACTTTTTATGAGCTCCTGTGTTATTATGCTCGATTGGTTCTCAGGTGTTTCTGTAGCATGTTGTAATTGTGATGTTCTGAATTTACGCAAATCGATGTTGTAACTGTGATGTTCTGAATTTATGTGCAATGTGGTAATGTAGTTCCCAGGTGTTTCGGAATTGTTCTACTCAATTTGTTTTGCGTTGTTGTGCTAAAGTTGAAGGGTTCGTTATTGCGCTAAAATGTTGTGTTCCTTATATAGTCGGCTAAAGGGTACATTGTTCTTTTTCATTGCTCCCTCTCTTCATTTTCTTATACTGTTTCGATGTTGTTATCTTTTTCATATGATGTGGTATACCTGCGAAGTGAGGGATTTGATGGAAGAATGACTTTTAGGCGGGTCGTCGACGCCCTCTTTCGATTGGTGCTGATGCTGATGCTGGTGATGCTTCTTGGAGCGTGATATGCAGGACGCTAACATTGTGATAAATGGTTGTGTTTGGACTTTGGAATGGAGATGCGGATGCGGATGGTCTTTGGGTGGGTATGTGTGTGTGTTTGAATGGCGGCCAGCTGGTTGTGTGTAGGAGTGTGGAGAGCGCCAAAGAGAGAATTTTAGATACGAATTTGGGTATGTTGTGCAGTGCATTGTTGTATAGGTTTGAATTGGATCCCGAAGGTAGAGTCGACTTTTTGGCATGTGAGATTTTGGGAAATTTACAGAAAATGAAATCATTAATTTGTGGTCTGAATTAAGTTAACATAAATCAATTTTGTAAATCTAATCTACTGAAAGTAGAAATGAAGCATGGTTCAAACAATCGAGTTTCGATGGAGATTTTATTTTGTATCGTATTTATTCATTGCGAACCGTAAATATATGTGACCGATGAAGTCGGTCAATATGAATTCTATTTATTGAATAATAAAAAAATACTTATAAAATAACAAAAATAAAATATTTAGAAGAGCTATAAGTCATAACCTTCAATCTATATATATAATAGAATATCTAAAATAATAAATCACACATATAGCGACGAAAAATAAAAAAGTCTAAACTGAAATAAGAAAAAATAGAAATAGAAATAAGAATAAACCGGAATAAGAAAAAATACGAATAAGACAAAATATGAATAAATTTACACTGTAACAAGGAAAAATAGAAATAAAAATAAGTATAAACCGGAATAAATAAAAATAGGAATAAGTCAAAATCGGAATAAGATAAAATATGAATATGACAAAAAAATGAAAATACTCATTTAAATTCGGCACGTACGATACCAAAAATTGATAGATCGAATCTCGCCTCTATTTGATAAATTCGATTGCGTATCCGAAGCGACGCATTCTCATCAAACGATGGACGATACACTAGTTTATAAGAGATGAATTCTACCACTTCACCTCCACTTTATTGGCTACACGGCGTGAATCTTGATCCATATTCATTGGACCCAAAACCTGTCAATATGTCTCGGATCAAAATCTCCATGGTAAAATTATACGGATTGGGTTTTGATATTTACTACTGTTATTGTCAATGTGACTCAAACACCACATTCACGCACCCCAAATAATTGTTTAATCTTCAATATTGCTATAAAAAACGAATAATATTTCTCTATAATTAGACAGGAAATAAATCACTGTATGTAATATTAAGAATTTTATTACAATAAAATTTTCATTTTTCCTAGTTTCAAACTTTTTGAAACAAAAAAATTATTTATTTTATTTCATAAAAACACATGTGAAATGATAATGATTTAAAAATTAAGCGGCTGTTTGTCAATGAACTTGCTTATAAGTAAAACGTAAGCGAAACACGTTTACACTACCACAACAAAACGACAAAACTATTCATTTTTAGGACTTTTTTATTATTAAGACTTTCCACCAGAGCAATCATCCATTTAAAACCAACTTAGTTTTACTCGCGGAATATTTTTTTAATATATAAAATATTTATCGCGACAAATTACTTTCTAAAATTTTTAAATATGATTTTTTTATGTTACCAATTAAAAAAAATAAAGCGATAGACGACGGCGCGTGATGGTAACGCTCTGAAACCCCGAGTTGAGAGAGATTGATATTGAAGTTGTCAGAATCGAAGAGCGTGGCAGCTTAGCTGCTTTAAATAAACAAACTTACTTATCTTAATGAGAAAGTAGTCCGACTTAAAATTAATTAATTAAACATAATTAATCAGCAGTTAATGCTTTGCTTATCGTAACAAGCAAGCGGCAGAGCAGCAGCAGACGACGTTTGAGAGAGAGAGAGAGAAGAGTCGATCAGAAGAAGCGCAGCGATGAGAGAAGGTCGAGGCGTTTCACGGTAGGGGACATGCTTGACTTCTTCACTCCAACAACCCAACCAACAGCCTCATCTTATTCCGATCAGTGATCTGAGGTTTAGTTTTCGATTTTCCGGTTTGTGGATTTCCGTTTTGCTTGGTTGATTTTTGTTGTTGTGTGATCGGAGATGGATTTTATCTGCTTTGGATCATACTCTTTGCTTCCTTTTTTATGATGTTTTTCGGGACTGCTTTTTGACTTGTTTATTTTGCTTACTGCATGTGTGATTTTTGGATGGATTGGAGCTGATTTTGAGTGGATGGATATACCGTTAGGTCATCTTGTTTGGCTGGTGTGGATTCTTTTGTGATTGATTGTGGCGTGTTTGGTGGAAGTGTGGTTGTATTGTCGCTTTGTTTAGATTCCTTTAGGTTTTGACTAGAAGTTGATTCTTATGCTCTAGGCATGTAAATGATTGATATTTGCGGTGTGGATAGTTTGTAGTGGGATTTTTAGTTTATCGAATGATGCCTGCGGTGTGTGCTGTGGTGTAGTTGTTTAGTTTTTGGATGAGGTGAAGATGCTTCTTTTTTACTTAGTGTTGTCGTGAGTCAGATGGGAACCAGTTCCGCTGAAGTAAGGAACACGTTTGAGGAATAGATTAAGTTGTAGTTTTGTTGCGTTGTTTGGTACTGAAATGGCGTTATTACAAGTTATAACTTGGATGCTTGTAAGATGAAACTTGAATCAGAAGGGAAGATTGATGAATCATGATTGTCCAATGGCTTATGAGTATGATCAAAGTTTCTGTTTTTTTTTTCCTTTTCCTTACTATCAGTGGTCGTTGGTCTTTTCCGGATAAGTATGTTTCTTAATCGGAATCAGACTCATATTGTTGATGATTAATGATTATTGATTGCAAACTAAATTGCCCTGCTCAGAGGTAGTAATGAAGGATCTGTACCAGCTTGTATTCTGCCTTTTAAGTAATCTATAATAAATACTGTAAGATTCAGTCTTTGATATGGAATCCACATACACTATACACGGTCACATAACATCTAACTTTTTATGCGTGTTTGTGCAGTTAGCATATTTCATTAGTCACCGTCGTACCTAGGAACACTCATAAGAGTAGATGGACGCAAGAATCCAAAACAATCCTGCTAATGGTCTTAATGAGACCAGTATCGACCCATCCCAATTTACCATTAATTATCCTCTGTGGTCTGGCCTGAATGAGCAGCAACTCTTTCAACCAATTGGTGGGTGTATGAGCCCAAAAATGAAAACCAATGCACGACTCCGTCAAGATGCAACACACTTGTGCCTCCAGTTAAAGGATATGAGTTCACGGTCGAGTCAGTCACCTGTGCATTCCCTCCAAGAAGAAGCTGATTCAGGAGGAACTAATTCCCGTTTATCCTCAGAATCTGGTAATCATATTTAATTTATCGAGTTCTAAATCTAAATATGGGGATAATATATCGGTTCGGAACAAATTTATTTGCAGAGGAATCTTCAGATTTGTCAGTAAGGATTTAGTTGATTCAGATTGTTGAGTTTTAATCATAGAAGCAGATTCACTAAGCAATTTATTTGCCTAACTAGTTGGCAGGGTGTTACTGTCAAATGATGATCTAGAACCGATTCATTCTAATTTTGGAAATGTACATGCCAAGCATCATCAACACTGATTATGCCTTCTGTAGCTTTCAGTTCGTTAGGATTGTAACATTTATATTGCTGAAATTGTTGCATTAACATTGTAAGACTAACGATTTTCGGATTATAATGCTCCAGAAGCTGTATTAATTTAGTTTGCACCGATAGTAATTGTAATCTAAGTTATATGATTCATCAACAAAGTAATTCCCGTGTCTGAAATTTTGTGTGTGCTTATTTTCTCAGCCTAAATGTTCTTCTTCAGGTCAAACTCAAAGTCATAGTAAGTCCACGGAGGGTCAAGCTAAAGCCTTTCCTGGTCATACTGATATTGCCTTTAATCGTGGACACATGGACTATAGTCACTCAGTGGTATGTGAGGTGCCTTATTTTCAGGAACCAGCAAAGTAAAAAATCAATATTGACCCACACCTGATCATCTTCTAATTTAATTGAAGGCCCACAATCTGTATCCATATGGTGCACCCCAATTCGGCCAATTTCTAAATCCATACGGATCCCATAATCCTGTAAGATTTTTGTTAGATATTCATAATCTTTAGGCACCCTATTCTTAAATGCCATTGCCACTTCTGAATTTCGTTTGTGATCAAGGTCAAGCTGAAATAATTTTGTGTGAACTTGCGTTGATGATTGATACATTAATGATCAAATTCTGAAGCATATTAAATTGTTTGTGGATTTCATCTTGTTGAGTTGTTTGTTAGCTTTCAGAGTTTCAGAATTGATGCATTCTAGTCAGATTACCTGGAGTAGAAGGCCGTAAAATTATGTGCATATGCACTGCTGTCGTTCCTATTTTAAGCATTTTTACATGGATAAACAAGTTATATGACCGTTACAAGACAAATACCATGCTACTAGTGCATCACTGTGTATTCTGAAACCTTGCCCATAATGGTATCATATCCATCTGATGTGGATAACACCTAATGCTGTGTAGTATATGGTACAGCCTCAGATGATGGCACTCACACCTTCCAGGGTTCCGTTGCCTTTCAATGTTGCTGATGAGGGACCTATTTATGTTAATGCAAAACAGTACAATGGTATAATGCGGAGAAGGCAATCTCGTGCAAAGCTTGAGGCTCAGAATAAACTTGTCAAAGTTCGGAAGGTCAGTTTGCTTATCTTATTTACTTCATAGTCCATACATGTAAAAGGCATAATATGTTTGCAACTAGGAAAAACAAAAACATGGATATGGTTGACAATCTTAAATAACTCTACTGATCCATAAAACAAACGGCTTGTGTTTGCGACAATGATGTTCTAAAAAAGTGGCAATTCACAGCTTTTAGATGTTCTGATTTATTTTTTATTTGTAGCCATATCTTCATGAGTCTCGGCACCAGCATGCGCTAAACAGGGTTAGAGGTTCCGGTGGCCGTTTCCTCAGCAAGAATAAACTCCAGCAAATGACTCACTCCCATTTCAACTCAGGCTCTATAAGCGTGCATCAAAGTGGTGGTAGGATGTTGGACTTTGAAGTTCAGCAACAGGGAGGGGCCAGAGCTGACGACTCATTTGTTTATCGTTCCGACCTTACCAGTGTGCCAAAAGAAGCAATGTACCGACAACAAGATATAAGGTTTTCTTCAGGCATGCTTGGTGGTGCACCAATGCAGAGCAGCAGCTTTTCCAGTGGGAATAAGCAGTGTGCCTCTATTGTCCGGTAAGAAATTGGAATCTAT
Organism: Echeveria elegans; assembly: GCA_035048345.1. Lineage (NCBI taxonomy): Eukaryota > Viridiplantae > Streptophyta > Magnoliopsida > Saxifragales > Crassulaceae > Echeveria > Echeveria elegans. The sequence continues at coordinate 132,973 of JAWWMW010000885.1, forward strand.
GGCAATTCATCCTTGGCTTTGTTACCTTTTACATTATCATGTTATGTGGTCGTTATGGATCTTAATGTAGCTTTTCTCTCCTGCACATCTTCTGCTTGTTTATCTATATCAAATATTCAGTATTATCTACATTATGTTATTGACAAGATGATGCTCAAAGTACTACGTCGTCTGTCATATTGTTACTAGGCCACCTTACTATATATATCATTACATGTCTCCGCGTCAGTGTGGCTCGTGCAGCTGAGCAGCATGCTACGAGGTTCAGCAAGAGCAATAATATATGTAAATTTGCCAGAGCTGCTGCAACAACTAAGGTCTTCGCCTCTCTGCAAGTACACAGTTGTACACTGATAAATCAATATTCTGCAAAATGATCATTCACACTACTAAGCCGAAAAAGTCGAAGCAATCCCATAAGAGCGAAGCTGCACAACTTATCGCAGTTTACCTGCTGGTGTTGCGCTTTGGAAGATTATATCAGGGTTGCGTCTGCCAGAGCTAGTAGTATCTGAGGGTTCCTTGTTTTTGGAGCCAATGCCCCAGAAGAGCGAAGAAATGCTCCACAGCGAACCACCAGCAGGAGGAGATGGTGCCGGGCATTTTACTTTCCCAACATCTTTGGACTTCCGAAGTGGATGTTTGTTGGGCTTCCCCATTCCATTTGCGACAAGCCACCTAGAACCAGTTTGTTGATGAGTCTTTGATCCCCATAGCTTCTCTGAAGACTCCACCTTGAGACCAGCTACGTGTACCTCCTTTATTTTGTACCGAGGAATGCCTTCCTCTTTGCCGGTCTTTTCTGTAACGTTGACCACAATTTCAGGCTCATCATCACCTTTGCTATTCACCACTTGATCAACGGTTCTGAAAATTCGAGGCTTGGGCGGTTGAAACACTCGCTCTACCTGGACTAGCGAAAGCATTGGTGTGCCAACAGGCTCGTAGTTTCGAAAAGGGTCTCGAAGTTGCACAAGAAATGCAACAGTGAAGTTGTTGCCTAACAAACCACACTTCTTGCTAGATCCCTTTCCTTTTCTTTTCTCTCTTTTAGAACCACGGCGGATTTGACCTAAGGAATTGGCATGATGTGCTGCTAATATTTTACTAGTCCGTTCACTGATCTGATCATAGTCACCGTCATTATCGAATTCCCCAGAGTCCAACCTCATCCATTCATCTAATGTGAGTGAAAGATTCATTAGCCCATCAATATCCTCACTGCTGTCCTTGATATCAACCAATCTCAACCCAGCAGTTCCCTCCATGTCAAGTGAGCCGTTAAGAGCAGAAATGTCGCCAATGGACGCAGCACTTATATTTGAAGGAGCATCTTCACTCGACATTCCTGCTTGTGTTCTCAATCCTTCTATTGAGAGTGCTTCAATCTTATCCATTGCTAATGGAGCGAGATCTTCTAAAGACACGTACTCAGATTGCATATCCTTGTCCCGAGCGATGGTTTTCGTTCTTCCAGTCTCTGACACTGCACTTTCATGCTGATGCACAAATTGACTGCAAAGTAAAACAAGTATTAGATGAGTTCGAACTGTGTTAGTTTTTTAGGAATCTACCTTTCAGCTGCTTCAACGTTTGGTGAAGACTCCCACGCTAATTGCTCCATTGTCTTCCCCGTAATATCTTCCAAAGGCATCAACTTTCTTGCTTGCATTGAGAGCTTCTCTATCCCAACGGATGCCAAACCTTGTAATATTCCCATAACATCGGATCCCATTTCGGCAGGCACCACAACCATACTCGAGACTTGCATGACCAAACTCCCGCCATTTTTTGCGTTTTCAAAAACTGAAGGCCTCATAGATCGAATATATCCACCATCCTTAGTTTGTATGAATGGACCTAAGCCTTCACCAAGAGGAGGCAGCTCTGAAGAGTCGTCAAGAAGGCAACCTAGAGCTCCAAATCCGGGAGGACTAGACGACGGGGAGTTAACAAAAGCCATTTCATTCAATCCCCACTCATGCATTAATGCTTTCGTCTCCATGTCTTCCAACATTTTGGCCTTTGTTTTACAAGCTTCGGATTCAACTGCAGTCAAGTATTCCTCCTCAGCAGCTAAAATCATCGACGAGAGTTCAAAATCATCAGGCTCGTGATCCAATTCAGCCTCATCCGAAACATTATCTTCAAATACAACCGTATCTTCATCAAAGCAACTGTAATCAAACAGTGGGAAACCATCTGCCAATGAATCCTTTTCAAATTGTCTGAGCAATCGTTCTCTGGGTGATTCAGGTTCACTCTCAGAACTCAATCCAAATGGACTATCTTCCACACCTAACAGATTTAAGAACTCACTTGCCACAGAGTCTGTCTCATCATCGACGCTAATTGACTTTCCTTTCCAACTGGAATCATCGATAAATATACCATCATTCTGACTCTCACCTTCTGGAGAATTGAATCCATCCAATTCAAGACTCGACACAACTTCCAGCGCTGCCTGAAGTTCCTCAAGGATATCCGACTTACTACAGGTATTGTCGTCTTCAATTCGGTGGTCTAGTTGATTACTTGCAACCTCGTGAAAGCATTTGAGCTCCACAGGATCAATTGAAGGCATCTTGATTGGAGCAGAAACAAGCTCTACATTGGCTTCGCCAACGCAAGATTCGGAAACAATCTTTATATCTTCACATCCATCAACAAGGTCATTTAGTTCCCCAACAAATAACTCGGCTCCTTGCTTAGATAAGGACACCTCGTTCTTTTCACATTCATTCTGCATTGCGTCTTCCTCCCTCTCAACAACCATCAACCCTACTGTGCATACATTTTCATCCGGACATGTTCCTAAAGACTTATTATCATTACCATGTGCAAATGATTCATTTTTCTCGCTTTTCAATTCTATATTAGCTTCCCCCATGGTAGCCTCGGAAAAATTTACATCACTTATCATGTTTACATTCTCAACAGGTTCCTTGACCAACAACTCCTTTAATTTTTGAGGTGCCCATATCTCATTCTTTTTGCATCCACTTTCATTACACTTTTTAGTTGAGTCTGGCACCAGTGAACTATGATCCGAAGGCTGAACGTTAACAGTAAATATGTCAAACTCTGGTTTATCAAAAGAAGTTTCTAAGATCGCTTTCTCCACCTCATCGGAAGAATTTTGCAATACACTGGGAATGCCTGTGACTGGATTGTTCAAAACTTCATGCATAACTTTTATGTCCTCCACAGGACGAGGTGAACTATGAGGCCGCCTTTCAGGGATTCTTGGAAGACTACCTGTACGCCTCATTGAGGGTCCACCAGAATCGTGACTGAATTTTGAGCCATGACGAGCAGTTGAAACACTATTCTGCTTACTAATGGTTCCAGGTGCAACTTTATTGTTCAAAGATGGTGTAAGCTTCTCTTTCACCACCGAATACCCAAAACTTACATGCATTGTAGCCCCTCTGGCCTTACCAGACAGCTTAAAATCTGTCGTCCACCTTCCAGTACTCTTCTCCTCCTCCAACTCTTCTAACGTTAACGGTAACAACCTCGTGAGATCAACCCGATGCTTACCCAAATCCAGTTCTGGAGAGCCAAACAAAGTCGCATACAATAGAAAATGTTTCGCCTCATACTTAGCCGAATGATGCTGACCACTTCTACTACCATAAACCGAACAAGTATACGTCAACCTCTGTTCAAACTCAGCTACTCCATCAACCACTTTTCCACACAGCGTCACCAAATCCCCATCCTTTCTTTTCCAATGCACTCTCAAACTAGCACCATCAAAACCACCAGGCAATCCGTCAATAGAATGCACCGTCAACGAAAAACAACAATTAAACCTCTTATTTCTAGTATGTGAAAGAGACTTCAATGACTTCCAATTCCAAAACCACTTCTTATCCTTAACGTCATCATCCAAGCCCATGCTCTTACTCTTTGTCTTGGTATCCGGCACATCACTTATTGAAGCAGATCTTTTATTCAGCTTCACTTTGTTAACTTTGTTGTCCACATAAAGCGCTTTGCTGATTGCCTCAATCTCACTCAACAGCTTCTTGTTTTCCTCCAAATCCTCCGCGCCTTTCTTCCCCGCTTCGGAACCAGATATCATCATCATCAACAACAACAATAACAACTCTTCTTACTTCTCACACTTCCCCCTAAAACATATAAAAAAAAGAATCCAATTTCCTCACGACACTAAATAAAACCCTAACAACAAAATTCAAACTCCAAATCGACGATGGATCACAAATTTGGCTCCGACCCATTTCATTAATGATTGTGAAAATTACATCGGATGGAAAAAGGTGAGGACTTTACCGATATCATCGCCGGAATCTTCGGAGACAGAACCGACTCGGTGAGCTGGATTTCTTTACTGGTTTGTGAAACGGTGATCGGGGGCGATAGCGTTGACTGAAATTGAGAGAGTGGAAAATGAAGGAATCGGGAGTTAACGGAGATTTTCAGGGGAAGATGTCTTTTACGGCGAGATTCTCTCTTGCCGATTTTTGGATTGAGAATTTCTCTCGTGCGAAGATGTCTTTGTGTTGTCGTCATTCAATTTTCAAACCGAACAGGTTGAAAAGGAGCGTTGCGTCCGAGTTTCTGTAAATTGCTTTTACGTCCCCAATGTTTATGTATTTTATGTGCTTATAGGTCATGTCGGATGAGATACAGATACACGCCAATATCCGACCATAAAACAAACTTTATGTGAAACATGTGATACTGAAAATTTAAAAAAAAAAAAAAACCTTAACAAGATGTGATCGTGGCTATGGAAGAGAATTCATAAACAGAGTTGCTTAAAATAATTTTAGAATCCTTTGAAGCAACTTCCTGCTCGGACATGACAACCAATTCATCAAAATCTTCTATGGTTTAGCCAGATAAATTAAATACAGTCTTCAACCTGAAATTTAGGTTGGACGATAATGATTATCAGTAATCAAGTTTGGAAAAATATGATCCCTGTGAGAAGCATCCAGATCATATACCTTCCTTTCGTTTATCAAACTTTGTGAATATTCCATGTCGCGGAGGAACTCGAACCAATTTCTGTGGATCTATCAGGAAACATTTAGCTTTTGGGTGCAAGTCGGAGATACTTGCCAACAATTTCAAATTTCTGACTTGAATTGATCTGCAGCATACAGAATAAGGTAACCATACAACGAGATTTGAAATCAAGAAACACAAAATCAGGAAATAATTTATTCATAAAGATTACCTTGTGCTCAAATATACTGCTCAATTCGTCTTCATTTTCCGTTGCACCAGCCTCTTTGAGAGCTATTACAACAAGCTTTTTCAGCTTCCTCATCTTCAGACCCTCCGTTGGACCCTATTCATTGAAATCGCTAATGATTAATCATGAACAACTTCTTAACCTTTTCCTTTTGAGAAATCAAAGTTGACTAAATGGAAGTGAAGAGGCTTACTGTTTTAAGAGTAGCAGTGATAATCTTTTTCCACTTAGCGCTCTTTGCATTATTACTTTCATTCTTATCGCATTTACTGGTAGAAGCTTGAATCACTTCAACATTAGATGTTATGCCACAAGTATCTGGTGACTTCTTTTCCATGAAATTGATGTTATAGGCTTCTTCTGACTTTCTTTTTTTCACATTTACCACTGTCACCTCAGTCGGACATTGTGTCTGCTTTTGATTTACATCCTTGGCGTCTTGTACTGATTCTTCAGTATTATTCTGAACCAAATTGTTTCCATGAGGAACTGGCACAGCAGCCTGGTTTGCTGCTTTGTTAGCGGCATGAAACCCCGTGCTTTTCCTCTATGTTTTTTCCCGTCTGCATGTAGAAGCAGAGCTTGTCTGCTTGTAGCATTGGTTTTGCACAGTCTGCAGATACCAGAAAAACATGCAAGAAAGTTGATCACAAATGTAAAAGGCTAAATTTTGCTCAGAACAAACATTCGAAGTGTTTATTCTAACAATACCAGCACAGCCCACAAAATAAAAATGAATGTCACATGGTCAGAGGTCAAGCATACCTACAATACCACGGTGGACGATCTGACAATCCAACATTTATATCAACATCAGGTTTCTGGTTTGAGTTTTTGGCATTTGTAGCAGCTGGATTGGAAGGTTTTGTCAAACCTTTTGGACCGTATTTTTCCTGTAACAAAAAATAAAAAGTACATTACTCACAAGTCACAAGAGCAGGTATACCATTACACAACCATAGGCAGTTCTATGCGCTGGATCAGGTGACCGCAAAATAGTCCGGTATAGCATTTTCATTTAGTGTTTCACAACTCTTGCTGTGCAAGTCTAACAAATCCAAACAACATTTAAAACACAAAATAACTAGCTATCATTTAGATAATCTAATTGCTAAAACTATATTCATAATGGTGGAAGATAAAACAAGACAAACACAGGTTGAAATCATATTAGGAACTTGCTCATTTGCGCCATCCACAGCCACCAACTGATGATCAAACGAAATAAACCACATAATTCATTGTACCCGAGTAAATACAGCCAATGCAAATAACCATACAATCATTTAAAAAAATCAAAATTATGAGTAGAATACATAAATCTAACCGCTTCAGAGATGCACTGGTTATGTCCCTGAACAGTATCCTGTCCAAACATCTGGCCGCAATCGATGCATGACAGCTACATCACAAAAATTCAAACAAATTCGAAAATTAGCATCACCACCAGAATCATTAAAACTAAGATTTCACAACTAAGCAGTGAATTCACGAAGAGGACCTTAAAAGCGGAGCACTTCCAAAAATGAGCAGTTAATTTCGGCTTCTTTAGATTCTCTCCGCAATCTTCACACTGAAACCAAACCATGATTTTTCACGGCGACGGAATCAAAGATTTTCCGGCGAGGACGATTCGGGGTTTTGCTCAGTTGACTGAATTAGGGTTTTGTGAAAATTGTCTCGAAACCAGAAACCGTCCAAGAAACGGTCTTGCTATCATTGGGCCGTCGTTCCGGCCCTTTCGTTCACATCTGGAAAGCAAACGATGTCGTTTATCCTCAAGACTTAATATAAACTGATTTTTTTGCCAGTCTTTTAGGGGCATACTTCGTTCCATTCGATAAAGAACGGATTTGTTCGAAAAGTATTCACCTGTAGAAATTCGATAACACGTCTGCCCGTGGCGGAATCAGGAATTAAGTTTTCGTACCATATTAATGAGTTTGGCGAGCTAGAGATGACTGAAGATACTGATTTTACTAAAAGATCAGGATTCGAATTCTATCATCTTTCCTGAGCGCAGTCCAGATAAACATGTTATAAACTTCTTGTACCAGTAATTGCCAGCTTGGGTTACTTTGTGTTGACAACTAATGGATTGAAAAGCAACTATGATAAGAAAAATCAGAAATTGAAATTTCAAGAAACCATTAACAGCAGAAAAATGAGTATTGAATTTCAACACATTCAATTTGGAATTCAGTAACAAGCGACAAAACAGGACATATCCAAAAGTGGAGTAGAAAGAAACTTCTCGTGGAAAGCGGACGGGAATGTGCTGGACAGTGTGTGTACTCGCGTATCGTCGTCATCAAACGTGTCCATCACCGTCCATCTTCCGGGTCCCACTAATATAAACACCAGTCTTCCTAAACGCGTGGACTCTTAATTACCTTCATCAAACATCTTAACATTAATGTCATTAGCCACCTTAAAACGACAATCAACAACCACGTCAACGCCATGTCTATCGCTTTGACTTACGCGTTCACACTTCA
>JAWWMW010000885.1:163684-174118 GCA_035048345.1 Echeveria elegans
AATGCTCTTTTCAGTGGAAGTGAGTCACCAACTAAAGCTTCAACCCTCTTTCAAAATTTGCCCATTTGAATCTTGAATATCGTAACAGTAAAATGATTATTTTACGAAAATGCTGATAGAATTTTTTATTTATTTTCATTTATCATATATAAAATACACATCTTTGACTTTCTCATACTCACGTTGTCGTCTTTTGTTCTTTCTATTTTCTATTTGAATGTCTCCTAAAATTCTTCCTATTTTCTTTTATTGCAATTAATTCACTATAACAATACACTTTCTTTCATACTTTATCTTTCTCTTACTTACTTTTATCTTATTTTTACTCTCACACTCTCATTATTTCTTAATTATCGTATCATCAACTTAAATAGAAAGATCAAAAGCGGACGGAGGGCAATAGTTCTCAAAACCTCTCACGTTTTTTCATGAATCATAAACCAAATTAGACATTTATTCTATTTTTTAATTTTATATTTAATTTGGTTGTTTCCAAGTCATTGTGATTTTTTACTAAATTAATTAATCAGAATATGAATTTTATATTTCGGCATTTTATTATTATTAAAATTAGTATATAAACGGCACAAGAGAATCTCCGGCGTAGGGTTAGAGTGGCTAGAGAATTGTACTACGCTTGAGGCGAAATCCAACCGCAGGGTTTCGCAGCACAACTTCTCTCTACATCTTTTCCTCCATTCCTCTTCCTCATTTTTTCTCTAGGGTTTTAACTTTCTCAACCGCGCCGCGCCACCATGAGCAAAGACGCTTTCAACCTCTCCGATCTCGGCGCCTCCGTTCCCTCCGCCGCTGCAGTTGCCGGTAAATATCTTTATCCCGCTCTCTCTCTCGGTCTTGTTTCGTTTAGCTGCGGTTTTCGTTAGTTTAATTTGTGGCTCTGGATTTGTTAATGTGATTTTGGTATGTGTTGTTTGTTTATGCAGCACTCAATCCTGAGGATCGAGCAGACCTTGTGAATGCTCTAAAGGTACGGTGTCTTTATTTCCAGAAGAAGAGGAATTAGAAGTGTGTGAGTTGCTGTGTTTTTTTTTTTGACATTTTTGTGTGTGTGTTTGTTGTTGCATTTTTAGGATAAGCTTCAGGCTCTATCTGGTCAGCACTCAGATGTGCTGGGAAGTCTGACTCCGAAAGTTAGGAAGCGTGTCGAGGTTTTGAGAGAGATTCAGGTATTGCTCCTCAATTGTAACATTGTGGTTAAATTATAAGTAATGTAATAGGACTTGAATTCAACTAGCCGTTATGAGATATGTTATAAATTGGTATTCTCATTCTTGGCTATTACAGAGTCAACATGACGAATTGGAAGCCAAGTTTTTTGAAGAGAGGGCAGCACTTGAAGCTAAATATCAAAAGCTATACCAACCATTATATACAAAGGTTTAAATACTGGAAGTCCTTGTTTTTTTGTTTCTAAATCTAATCGTCTCAGATGTTAAGCAAAAGAGGAAGGTTTGTGCTTTTGAGTCTCTGCCTTGATGGTTCTATTTAATTGTTGCAGAGGTATGAAATTGTGAATGGTGTAGTTGAAGCTGAAAGTGTAACGAAAGAGTCTTCAGTCAAAGAAGAAAATGCTACTGATGAAGGTAGATTAATTATTTTATGTAAACAGTTAAGCTGAAGGTGTTTTACTCTGTCCAAAGTATTAACATTTTTTTTTCAGAAAAAGGTGTGCCCGACTTTTGGTTGATCGCAATGAAAACTAATGAAATACTGGCTGAAGAGGTACTGCTTTATTTCCCAGTATAATATTGGTTCGGTCTTCTAGTTGTATATGCATCCACAACAGTCTCTGACAGTTCATTTCTTTTTAAGATAACTGAACGTGATGAGGCAGCTCTCAAATATCTCAAAGATATCAAGTGGTACAGGGTAGATGAGCCAAAGGGATTCAAGCTTGAGTTTCACTTTGATACAAATCCCTATTTCAAAAATTCAGTTTTGACAAAAACATACCACATGATTGATGAAGATGAGCCTATTCTTGAGAAGGCGATTGGGTACAGTTTTTCCTAATCTGTTATCATTTTCTCTTCTGAATATATCATATCATGGCTTTATCTAGTTATGTCTCTTATGTTCAGGACTGAAATTGAATGGTACCCTGGAAAGAGCTTGACACAGAAAATCCTAAAAAAGAAGCCTAAGAAGGGATCGAAGAATGCCAAGCCCATCACAAAGACAGAAACATGTGAAAGTTTTTTCAACTTTTTTAGCCCTCCACAAGTGCCTGGAGAGGATGAAGATATCGACGAGGAAGCTGTAAGCTAATTTTATTCATTAAAAAATAACTTAAGAATTTCTGATTGTTCAGCTGTATAATTTTGTGGTTTAACCTGCATGTAGGCTGAAGAACTTCAAAATCTGATGGAGCAAGACTATGATATTGGGTATTTCCATTTCCTACTATATGCTTACTTTAGAATTTAGTAAACAGTAACTTATTCCATCATGTTGACCTGTCTGTTTTGAAAATAGCTTTTTCATGTCTCACAGTTTTGATTTAACAGTTGCATTCGATACACTATAGGTCGACCATCCGAGATAAGATAATTCCACATGCTGTATCCTGGTTCACTGGAGAAGCTGCTGAAGGAGATGAGTTTGATGATCTGGATGAGGATGAAGAAGATGAGGAAGAGGATGATGAAGATGAGGACGATGAGGATGACGACGAGGAAGAAGAGAAAGTGAAGAAGTCTGCAAAGAAGGTATCAGTCTCTCAACAGAAAAAAAAAACATGAGATATCCCTCACCTTTAAACTAAATGCTCAATGCTCACAATCTGATTATTATTTTTGTCCTTTGTATTTGTAGAAGGTCAGTGGAAGCAGCAAAGGTGAACAACCCCCAGAGTGCAAGCAACAGTAACTAAAGAATCACTCCAATCATTTTTGTGTAAGAAGTGTAGTAGTCTGTTGAAGTTGGGATGCAAAGCATGAACTCTAGGTTCCTTTTAAAGATGATGCAAGTATTTGACATGTGTGCCCTTTGCTAAAACTCTCAATTTAGTGTTTGGCTTTTATATGTTTCTGTCCGATTATGTTCCAATTTTGAATCATTTGTGGTTGCATATATCTGCTCTTTCACATTTATCTTCAGTTATCTTTTTTTCTCCTCTCACTGCTGACTTCACTGGGTATATTTGCCTCTCTTCATTTCGCTCCCCTTTTTATCAACTTCCATACATTTCATGATTCTTGTGAAAGTTATATTCTCTTGGTGGCCAGACACAAATGCAACTTCCGAATGCGCTGTTCTTCAAGCGTTATGCGATCGACATGTTTCAAAGGGTTATATTTCACGTTTCCAAAGATGGAGTATAAATCTACCAGTAAAACAAAATAGACCCAATATGCAAGTATGTTTTTTTTAATAAATATTTTTGTTGATATTCTTAATCTAACCCATCCGTCAGAGGAACCACACCCCTGACAAGATTCAAACTGTTGCCTTTAGTGATTGACACTCTTGTGTCTTGTTAACTGAAACTATTCAAAGTCAAGTGCTCATTCTAATGTTAAAAAGGTCGTTTGTTTGTAAAAAGATGCTCGGCGATACAATTGACGGTCACTTAATTACTTGAGAGTCTTTCGAGAGAACAAGTAGAGTAAAATATATTTTTTATTAAAAATAATGAAAATTCGGCACCGATTTATTTATTTTTCTCATATTTTTTTATTACAACCAAATATGAACTCAAAAATTTCGTTTTCCTTCGATTTTATTTCGCATCATTTATAAACTTAGCCGTTCATGGTTCTGCTGATGAGGTCATCCCAGTTGAAGATGGAAAGGCGTTTGCGAAGATCATACCTAACCACAAGCTACACATTATAGAAGGAGCTGATCACTGCTACTCTCAACACCAATCTGAGCTTATCCCAGTTGTTGTGGATTTCATCAAAACAGATAATGGACAAGACTGAATCAATCACCTTCAACTACGTGACTTGGAACTTTTTCTTGCAAGTCTTCGAGTAAAAATGTGAAACATGAAGTCCTTACTTTTATGCCAAAACAAAGCAAGCAAGACATTTTGAGGACATTTGTTCGCTCATCATACATTCTTAGTCTTGGTTTGGTCTGTACACTTGCTTCACCATCCCCATAATCCCAAAAATCAAATCGTTGACTTTGGGTAGTGGCCTAATGGTTACGTTATTGTTCATAACTCGAACAACTTTGAGGCTGTGAATTGTACGGTAGGAATTAGAAGAGAAAAAATTGATCAATTTCTATATTCACTGATTTTTGTATTAAATAAGAGTTTTTCTACTCCAAGTAGGAAAGAGAACGGATCAAAATGGAAACAGAAAATAAAAACGAAAATCAAAAAAGGAAACAGAAACATTTAAAAAAAAGGACAGATGGAGTATCTATTTAATTTAATTTAACAAGCTATGCACCCGTCTTTCCGGAAATTTTCTTCGTGTCTCCATTCGTTTTCCATCAAGCTTACATATGTTTCTTGCTAACTTTTTTGATTTAATTATAATTTTTTGATTTATTTTCATGTTTTAAATTTTCTGAATATATTTCTATTCTAATTAGTTTAAACGTGATTTCTTTTTATTTTTTTATGTAATAACGTGATTTCCTTTTTATTTTTGGTAACTACAATATTTTATTTCTTATTATTTGAAGTTTACACGTAAATTCTTTTTATTTTTTTATTTAATAACATGATCTTTTTATTTTCGGTAACTACAAATTTTTATTTATTATTATTTGATTTTTTTTATTTTTTAATATTTAAACGGACAAATGCTATTCTATTAATTATTTTAATTTACACCTCGCTACTTTGTGGCTTTCGAATCACTAAATCAACTGCAGAGCGCGTTGTGTTTTAAGTTTCAGAAACCCTAAGATTTCATTCCGTCGGCCTTCGACGCCTCTGGATTTAACAATGGCCGATGCAGCATCAGCACCAAGTGAGATTGAGTCTTTAATGTGTTTATTTTAGTCATTTAGAAGTTTTGTTTTTCTAGGGTTTGTGGTGATTAGACGGAAACTCAAATCATGGCGAACTTGCGGAAAATCAGTTATTGATTGGTTTCTTTGGTTTTTGTAAGATTTTGATTTTGTTGTATTGGTTTTTGAGGGCTGTTTCGTCGCTGAATGTTGCAGTTGTGGAGCAGAAAAAGTTTTCTATTCAGAATAAACATGGAGAGAAGATGGTAGGGATTTTACATGATACTGGTTCGAAAGAAGTTGTCATTCTATGCCATGGTTTCCGTTCTAAAAAGGTTGGTTGCGCTAGTTTCATTAATGTAAAATAGTTATGTATTTGTTCGGAGGATATTCTTGAATTTACAGAGGAGATATGGACATGGGGATATTGATTTACAGGAACATTACATTATGGTGAATATTGCTACGGGATTGGAGAAAGAAAATATATGTGCCTTTCGGTTTGATTATCCTGGGAACGGGTAAGCTTGTGTTTGTGTACATTGCTGGAGTAATGATTCAGTATTGATATTCTTATGGCTCACGCACATCTGAAATTTTGTGTGTATGTTTTAGGGAAAGTGAAGGTTCGTTTGCATATGGACACTACTATAGAGAAGCCGAAGATCTGTATTCTGTAGTCGAGCACTTTACAAGCTCAGGTTATAAAGTTATTGCAGTTGTTGGCCACAGCAGAGGTATGGTTCCTTCAGATTGTTCGGTATTTTTAAATTTGGAGTGACATTGACAGAATGAGTTCAACGTTATGTAAAATCGTGATTCTGATTTGATCTCTTGCATTTGGGGCTGTTTTATTTATACTTTATATTCACTATTGATTGATAATTTGCTTTACAGAACCGTCTTAATTGACGGCTAGCATTCAGTATGTATCATTTCACATGTTTTGCTCATAATTTGATGTTTACTTGACGTTTTAGGAGGTGATGTTGTGTTATTATATGCCTCCAAGTACCACAATGTGAATACAGTGGTAAACCTGTCTGGTCGTTACGACCTGAGCAAAGGGATCGAAGAACGTCTGGGAAAGGGCTTCTTTGAACAAGTACATAAAAATGGGTTCATTGATGTCAAGCAAAAGAGAAGTAAGCTTTTTGAAGCCTTATGACACATTCATCACACCTGTTTAGTTAATTTGTGTGTGCTTAGAATGCTATTGGAAACCTCAAGCAAACATTTGGATACCAGATTGTGTTTGTAGCGAGTAGCGACTGTGATGTTTGTTTTAGTTTCTACTTGTGTCGATCTCTTATGCATATTTGCTCAAATGTTTACTCTGCAGAAGTTCTTTACCGTGTCACTAAAGAAAGCTTGATGGATCGTATTGAGACAGATATGCATAAAGCAAGCCTAATGATAGACAAGAGCTGCAGGCAAGAGATACAAGTATTTTCGATATATCCAGTTCCAATCAGAATCAGCTTTCTCAATTCTCATATAACTTTTTGACATTTTGCTTGCTAACAGGGTCTTAACAGTTCATGGTACTGCCGACGAGTTCGTCCCAGTTGAAGATGGGAAGGAGTTTGCGAAGGTCATACCTAACCATAAATTGCACATCATAGAGGGAGCTAATCACTGTTGCTCTCAACATCAACCTGAGCTTGTTTCAGTTGTTGTGGAGTTCATCAAAGCTGGCAGCCCACAAGAACCACCAGCTACTTGAACGCACCAGGATGAGACTTGAAAATTTATTGGAATTCCTTTCTGTAGTATTTCATTGAAAACTCTAAATTTTACATACTGTTACAGTATATATCAGCAATCAGAAATTCTATTGCGCAAATTCACATTTACTTTTGGCAGGCTAGCCTTCGATGTACTTAGAACCATAAATTAGACTTGACAGTCTCAGAATCTGTGACGCAATTTAGGCACTGAGAGCTGATTTTGGTAGCATTATCCGTAGCTTCATCGCTGTTGTCAGATATGACATCAGTGTCTTCATCACCACTGTTCGTAAACCTGTAAATAAGCCTCTTCACCTTCATCCTGATATACATGATAAGTTTCAGTGTCAGAAACACATCTTATATTGATTTTATAAGCACATATCTGGCAAGTGAACTTCTGAAATTTGAGTTTGTTCTAGAATACCACGTCTTTCATCCTTACCTCTCCATTGTCTGCATCGGAGAAATAGCCACTGGTCATTCTTGCATACAAATCATTGTCTTCAATATCATCGCCTATTTCATTTTTGGATTTAATCTCTTCCTATGGTCAGTGATAAAATAGAGAGACTTAGATCAACCGAGTCCAGCACTTTAACACCTCCATAAATGTTTTCCCTAATTCTGTGCAGTCCGGACTTCAGCAAATCAATCTTCTCTTCCAAGTCCAGGATATGATGCTTTAAGGCCTACAATTTACAACAAGGTGAGGAAAGGTTTAAAATTTAGCTAATCAAACTAACAAAAAGAACTGAGTAGACTTTTTGACCTCGCGTCTTTGAAGTTCGATTGATCTAGCCAGTGCTGTCTCCTGGTCAGCAAATTCTTGGGGATCATTTGTGAGGGTCGCTGATAGTTTTTGCCCCGGTAGATAATTATGGCATAGCCTTTAGTGGTTTTATCTACAGATACAAGCAAGCCACCACCCTCAGCTTCCAATGATATTGCAATGTGTTTAACCATAGCAAAATTGTTTTCTTTTACAATCAGCTTAACAAGCTCCTAAACTTCCAGTGCAAGTGCATGTTCTGTATGGTGCCATCAAAAACTTTTTCTCCGACCTGGAAAAGAGAGCTAACATTGTCAGGGACTCGGGGTTTAGCAAATTGTAGAATAATTTGATGTTCCCAAATCGTAAAATTTCATACCAAAGAGCAAAATTGGTTTCATACTCAGGCCCATCTTACGAAATAAAAAACTTTCCTCGTCGGTTATGACTTCCAAATCAGTTGGGAGCTCTTTCAGTTCCAAATACTCCTGTACTTTCCTTAAAGCCTTCTCAGCTTTAGCTACTTTCGCTTTTGCCAAACATTTATACAATGAGTAAGTAAAAAGTCAAGAGACGGAACTTAAAACTAGTCGTACCGTACAAGCTGAATCAACTTGCAATGTAAACTGAAACTTACAAGATTCAGCTTCTTCTCAAGTTTTCTGACAAGAGAAGCATGTTTTTCAAAAGCTGCCTCTTTCATCACTGTTGCCATTTCTAACTTGGTGGGTTGGTTCCCCCAGCTTGAGGTTGCTGTTATCGTTTCAGCTAGGGTTTCAGCAATCAATGGTACTTTAGAAGACTTCGCCTTAAAGTTAAATGCAGCTCTCTGCTGCACCAACTTCTCCACATCTTGGTGGAGCTCTGTGAGTTTTTTCTTTCCCGTAAGGTCTCTGTAACAGCTTGTGGTAAGAAATCATTTCCCCTGTGAAATACTATATGCTCTTTGTTCCTTGAGACTAAAGTCCCCCCTGTCAACCTCTGCAAGAAATAGCGTCTATGTAAAATGACCTTCCAGATTACTTCCCCTATTAGCGCATAAGATAGTTTAGTAAGCTAAACACATCATCAAGGAAAAAGCGCCCAATTTAGAATTCACCTTGAGCTCCTCTGCCATCTTTTCATTGGGCGTATTTAATACTCCACGCATGATGGCTATTTTTGCGATGGCATTTGGTTGCCATAGTTTAACGATGGCCTGAGCCAGGCCTTGTAGGTCTCTATTTCTTCCTAACTGGACACAAATAAGTGCTAAGAAATTGAATGCTAAAATAAAGAAATGCTACTGAATTCACTTCTACTGTACATAGTACATACCCAATGCAAAATGAGGACTGAGGAGGCATCGATCTTGCAAGCCTACGAACTGGAGTCATTTGCTTGTTTCCCAAACAGTGTTTAACCCCATGAGGTAAAAGCCTGAATGGCGGTCTATATCCAGGGACAAAGGATGGAAGTGCATCAGCATCAACAAGTAATGGCTCGGAGCCAGACCAATCATAAAATCGAGGACCTAACCAATCTAACAATAGGTTAAGCTCACTCATATCCACGAGTTTTTCTTTTGATAAATTTTCAATATACTTTGATTTTCCTGATACTTGTAAACTTGTAGTTGCTTCAGAGTAGTTCCGCGCCAAATTTTGATGGGCACCAAACTGTGCATTATTGCTTACCTTCGACAACTCTGCATCAGTTCTACCCTGGCCGTTGTATGCTTGTGCACATGGTAGCTTATACGTCATTCAGCACCTGACGTCCAAATCACTAAGCCTCCCGTCCTCCTCTGAACAATGCACAAGACGACTGGCACTACGAAGTTATAACAAAAAAAAGTTTCTCCCATGGAAAAGTTTTCAGATCTCAATTTTACGGGAAATACAACTCTTAAGGGGAACACTAACCTCTAAACCATCATGAATCCTTTTCATGTTATTTGCTGAAAGTCCTTCAAATTTAATTTTTTCCCACTTCATCAGTCCTCCATTTTTCCAAAACAGTGTCCACTACATCCTGGGTTATTCAGGAATCAGTTTCTCAGCCATCATAGTGTTGCTTCTAACCCGTTTCCCAGCCTCCATCCCCTCCCTATCCTGATTACTCATCCATGGCAGGTCAACCACACGATCAAAACTACTCAAAGCCCCATCATTCTCCATCTGCTATACCTTCCGTTTGTCACCTATATCCACAAATTGAGCTTCAACGACTGACATATCAGGTTCCTTTACTTCTCCATTTAAACCCACTTTTACTCCATAATCAAATGCTCCAACAACACCCTCACCAGCCTGTACCTTGACTTCATCATCCGAAACTATTTCTACAACATTATCAAATGCTCCAATGTCCATTTTCTCATCATAATCTCTTACAAGTAAACTCCACATTTTCCACCTCCACCAAACTCAAATCATCACTTCCCCCAACTCCAGACTCCTCTTCATCAACATCATTATCAGACTGAACCCTAACCCTAGTCTCATTTCCAACTCCATCTTTCCTAATCTTCCCATCCTCCCTATCCTGGACTCAAGGAGGCAACACACGCCTACTCCTACCACCACCAACAACAACCACCGCCTTCTCCACTCTCTCAACAACTTCCGGTAAAACCTCTTCAACAACAAAAACACTAGACGACGTCACTTCATTCCTCACAACATCCTCATCCTGCCATGGAAATTTCTTCCGCGGAGAATCGTTTTAACCGACCATTTCTCTCTAACCCGTTCATTGAAACTCGGCCTGAGTTTCCGCGTATTTTTCGTCGACGAAACGGCGGCGTATAGTTTGAGCGTAGGGGAGTGGGTTAGTACCTAGTTAGTATCGCCGGAACAGTAGATTGAGGTTGTGCGTGATAGTAAGAAGATTCTGGAATTGGTTCGCTTTGGCTTGAGGATGAACTGGAGAAGTTGAGTTGATGAGGAGGATGCTAGGGATGAGGACGACGGCGGTGGTGTTGGTTTTGCGGTGGTCAGCGACGGCGAGAGCGGA